>PVIC010018291.1:0-31771 GCA_004025085.1 Thryonomys swinderianus
TGAGTCTCCACGCCCAGCATTATATGTGGTTACCGGGGATCGAACTCTGGACCTTGTTCTTGCAAGGCAGGCTCCGGAACCACTGAGCTAACCCTTCGGACCCCTTTTCTTTTTTCTTGGTTGCTTGTTCTCTTTTATATGAGTGTGAACATTGTTTCTAGTCTTTTGTTGTTGTTGTTCTGGTGTTTTTGTTTTTATTACTTCATTCCCTCCTCTCTTCTTTATCAGTTTCCCAAAGTTCATATAATCTTCCTTGGTCCTCTAGCCTTACTTCTAATCTTTTCCTCTTCTTCTGTTTCTCTAAATCCCCACAAATTCCTTACAAACATTCTACATGGCTGGGAATTCTGGCATCTGCCTTATAAGCACAAAGTCCAGAGTTTGATCCCCTGGTAACTACATACCATAATGCTGGGTGTGGTGATTCACACTTACTAGCAATCAGTACCACACACCACAGTGCCAGGCATGGTGGCTCTTGCCTGTAATCCCAGCACTTGGGAGGCAAATGCAGGAGGATTGTTGTGAGTTCTAGGCTGAGCTAGTCTGGGCTAGTCTGGGTTACACTGTGAGCTCAGGGATAGTCTGAATTACAAAGCAAGACCCTGTCTCAATCAATCATCAATCAATAAAGTTCATCTTAGATTTTGTTACATACTTGCAAATATAATTCATATGGTTAAAGGTGGCAAGTTAATAGTTACCATAATTTGCCATAATCTAGGCTGTTTTATGCTATTATTATTGTTCACTGTACTACTTGAGCCTAAGTGACATAATTGCTCTAATCAGTTGTCCTTCCTGGAATGCTAAGACTGAGACTGCCTAGGGTGCATAAATAATACTATAGAACAGTGCCAAACAACCAGAGGCTGGTCCAAATAGGGAGCACTTTCTTGTCCCCAATAAACTGAAGAGGTAGGGCTGGAGATCAACTGGGGCCTACAGTAGAGGAGGAGGTCAAGAAAGAAGCACGTGCAATTGAAAACATCTCCTGATAGACAGTTCTGGAACATAAGACAAAAGCTTTCCAAATAGTTAAAGAGGAATATAATTTCCAAGGAGATGTGGACATTTGGGCCATATGTGGACCAGATTTATACATCTTACTCCACTTCAAAGAGAAAGGGAGAGAAAAGGAGTCAAGAAGAAGACCACTCTTCCCAGCATGGAGTCTTGAATGATCACAAGAACCTTTACAGATTATCAAGAGTTCAAGGCTAGCCTGGGCTACCTAGTGAGTTCAGGGCCAGCTTGAACTACAAAGTAAGACCCTGTCTCAAAAGAAAAGAACAACAACAGCAGCAACAACCTATACAAAACTCATGTTAAACAACAACCAATTAACAGAAGATTATAACTCTAACACAGAAAATGATTACACTTCAATAAGAAAAGACAATAAAAATGACAATTCACCCCAAATAGGATAAATCGGGAGTGCTTATTTATACGGGTGAGATTTAAGGGAACTGTATGATAGTGCAGTTACCTGGGGCTATTTACAGCCCTGATTATTACTTCTCCCTGTGAGAAGTGAGAGAGGGGTGTATAGGGGCAGGAGCAGATTAGAAGAGCAGTAACTGGTGCTTTAAAGTCAGCCAGTCTGATCAACCTCACAGGAAGATACTAAGGAAATAAATAGTTTAAGTTTAGTTTGAACACACCTCCAATCACCTGATAGGCTTTTTACCTGCTAACCCCAACCATGAGCCAAAAGGCACAGGTTCTATGTTGATGAAGCCCACAGAGGTCACCCTTGCAGGGCAAAAACTGGGTGGAGAAAGGAGTGAATGTGAAGCTCTCACAAAAGGTATGCTGCTTAGCAGGAAAGAAGACGAATATGCATATCACAGAGGAGGAGCCAGACTGGGCTTATTGTCCAGTGGAGACCAGGTTCAGTCTCCCCCATCATTAAAGTAAAAATTCTAAAGTCAGACTGCCTCACTCTTCCTGTTCTACTACTTGATAATCATGTAAGTTGGTCAAGACTGTTCTCAATATTTGTAAGCTTTTGTAACAGTAGTTCTGACATCAGAGGGTTGTTGCAAGAATCAAAAGACACAGAATAGCCTCGGGGTTGCATTTAGAGTGTGAGGGAATCAATCAATACATAATGCCTTTTTTTCTTTTGAATTGTTATGAATAAAGTTCTATGATATTTGGTATTGGCAAGGTTTTGGGCAAAAAACATTATCAGAAACATTTTTTAGTTTTTTCTAACTTCTGGTTTGAACATTGAACCCAGGGACTTACCATGCCAAGCTTATGCTGTATCATTGAGATAAACTCCCAGCCTCTCAGAAATATTTTCACGGGAGTATAAATAGCCTGTAATCTTTGGAGGGAATAATTAAAAGTGTATAAAAAATTCCATGTCTAATAACTTATCCTACACGATTACTTCCAGTAATACTCAAAACTATATAAACAATGATGTTAGATTACAATTGGGAAAAATTGTATGAACTTAAATTTATGTAATGGAATTCTGTGTACCCATTTGTGCTGGTTATCAATTGGGTAACGAATCACACACACACACACACACACACACACTAACCTCAGGAGCTTGGAAACAATTTATTATTGTACCATTTGTGTGGATCAGGAATTCCTGCTTGCCTTAGTTGGGTGCCTCTGGCTCAATGACTCTCACTGGGTGACCATGGCTGCAATCACATCTGAAAGCTCATAGAGCAAGAGGGCAGGCAGATAGAGACACACATGTACATCTTTTATTTCTGCATTGGGCTCCCTTTGTGGTTCAAGCTGGTAGGCAGCCTCTCCAATTAGAGTGGTTCTCACACACCACTCTAGCCAACAGCCAGGTATCTAACCTCTCAACCAGCCAGGTATCTAGTTCAGGAAGGAAATGCTTCTCCTTTTGACAAGGAACATCCGTTAGATGTTCTTATTCAACGTGGCCTTAGGGGTCAACCATTTAAAGTGTAAGATTAAGAAAAAAAATTAATTCAGTCAGTAATGGGAAAATGAAGATGGATTCTGCAGCTAATATGGGTCAACGTGTCTCCCAGAAGATGGGACTCAGGGTGCCCACTACGGATGAACGCAGAAGCCCAGGCCAATAGAAGCTTATCTTGCTGAGTTCTCTCTGAATTTATTTTCTTCTAGTACTGAAGGAGATGGGAGTTAAGAGAACAGTACATTCCAGCTGGTCCTACTTAAACCTGTTTTTCAACGTGTCACCCACTTCAAATATATAAAACTACATTTTTCATAAAGACATTAATATGGCCCCAGTTTTCTTGCCTTAAAGCTAAGCATTTCCCATTTTTCATCACTTTCCTTCAAATAATGTAGGTTTCTATCTTTTACTACTTTGCTCACTCTTTAAAAGTACATCAATGGTACTCTACAAATACCTGATAAATGAACAACTATTATAATGAATTATATATAATGAATATATATAATTATATATTATATATATATAATTATATATATAATGAATTATATATAATTATATAATGAACTAATATAATGAATTATATTATAATGAACAACTATTCTAATTTGTGAATATCCTCAAAACATCCCCCAGAGCAAGGGTGTACTTTAAGGACAGTGTATCTTACGAAGCTCTAGATTACACAAAACGGGGAAGCTTCCTCAAGCTGACCTAAACAAAGGAATCTATTAGTTCACAAAGCAAAAGGCCCCAAGTTTAAAAATCCAGCAGAATTAGGAGGGAAGCCTGTGAACCTGGGTGTGGCGGCAGATGCCTGCAGACCGGGCATTCAGGAGGCTGAGGGAGAAGGACCGCCACCAGTCGGAAGCCAGCCTGGACGACAGAGCGAGCCGCTGTCTCAGAACACTGAGGAAGGGAAGGGAGGCATGTGTCCGGTGCTCTTTATGAAGCTCTTGATTCACCTGCTGACCTAGTCTTCAGGCTGAGATTTCTTTGGTTTCCAGCATGCCTGCAGCCATGCCCCTCTCACCTGGGTTCACTTTTCCCACTCAGGGAACGGAGAGCTTTCCTTTCGCTGAAAACCCAGGCAAAGTTAGAGGACTCAGTCTGCCCAGCCCCACATCAACCACTGCCTGTGCTGTTCAATTTGGGCATGAAGGTGACCGCTCCAAGACAACTGCTACTAGGAGGCGTGAGTTTCCAGCCCCCAAATCCTGCCTTCCGCTCTCTCCTGGCACCCAGAGGCAGAAAACCTCCCCTAAAGCTCACAGCAGTGAACAAACACTAGTCCCGCCAGGGAGACTGGAAAGGGCCTTAGCGCACCCATTGTGCATTCGGGCCGGTGTTTACTAAATACTGCATGCTGGGTTTTCTTCAAACCTGGGGGACTGTGACAGGGACCAAGTGGACAGAAGCCCTGCTCCCATGGAGGGGAGGTGGCAAATAAGCAAATGCATGAGTATGTCAGGCAGGGTGAGGGCTGGTGAGGAGGAGCCTCTGTCCTACAGAAGGCTGCTGAGGAGACATGAGAAGTGATCGGCAAAGTAGAGAGGAAGCCCTGTGGCTGAGCAGGAGGAATGCAGAGGCCCGAGCAGGTGCAGAGTGCCCGAGTGCAGTGCGCTTGCTCTGAGGAGCAAGGAATGGAGCGAGGGACAGGTCACAGGAGCAAAGGCCAAGCCTCAGGGCCCGGCAGGCCGTGGCAAGCATGGCGGGGAAGGGAGCTGAAGAGAAATCAGCCAGGTCTTCTGAGAGGAAAGGCCTGACTTTCAAGCTGAGGCCACATACTTTGTGGCCAGGTTGTCCACATCCCCACCTCCCTTCTTCCTTGTGCCGCAGCTCACCTCTCCGTGAAGCCTGAAAACACCGGAGCCACAGGACGGGGCCTCCAGTCAGATGCGTTGTCAAGGGAGATGAGAGCAGACGGGAGGCCCTGGCCAGATTCTAGGACATACGTGGGTTGCGTCTGAATAAGGGAAACAGTTGCAGGATGACAAGTGGGGCTGGAGGCGCTGGCAAATGCAGATGTGAACCTGAGTGCTCTACAAAGGAAAGCGGACAGAGAGGCAGAGGGAAGGAAAGCCAAGGACAAGGTGCCTGGGCCAGCGCCACAGCCTGGAACACGCAGCGGTGCGGCTAGAGAAATGTGTTACCTGAGACACTGTCTGTGAGTGACGCGGGCAGACAGAAAAGGCTCTGATCTGCGTATGTTACTCATTCTGTCTGGGATGCTCTGTGCCATTTCCTCTGCCTGGCGAACTCCTATTCACACTTCTATTCCCAGATTAATTGCAACCTTCTCTGTGAAGCTTTCTCTGACTTATTCCTCTTCTGATCTCTCTCAGTCCTTCACGGGCCCTTGCCCATTCTGTCCCTCATCATACCAATGCACTGTGAGTTCCCTTTTCCGTGTTCCCTACTGGATGACAGCAGGGCTTCTTAGGCACTAGTTTTCACTTGCTTCTTTGTTTTGTATCCCTAGCACTTAACACTGTGCCTGGAACATAGGACAGGTGATTATGAAATGACCACTGAGTGAGACATTGACGATGGAAAAGGGCAAAGGTAAAAGAGATGGTAAAAAGGGTGACACTTTGGAATATGCATATCAGAATATGGAGACAATCACTGGTATCAGAGCATGAAATGAGATTAACCTTGGAAACTCTTAGACAATGCTGTATTGGTTAGAATGTGCTATAAATCTTTGAGCCAGGCCCGGGATTTAGCTCAGTGGTTCTGATGTATGCCTGGCAAGCACAAGATCCCAAATTCAAGGTCCTGAGTTTGATTCCCAGTACCACATACCACAATGCCAGGCATGGTGACTCTCACCTGTACTCCCAGAACTTGGGAGGCAGAGGCAGGAGGACTTCTGTGAGTTCAAGGCTATCCTGGGCTACACAGTAAACTTAGGGCCAGCCTGAACTACAAAACAAGACCCTGTCTCAATAAAGATAAAAAAATCTTTGAGCTAATACCAAATATGTGCAGGAATTGCAATTGACTACTGTGACTAATTCTAGAAGAAAACAGGTGAAATGTTGGATACGGTTGAAATCTTGAGCAACAGGGAACATGAAGGTCAAGGACACCAACTTTTTTGGATTTCCTAGAAATACAGATGTCATGTTCTATAATGCAAACATACACTGCAGTTATACAAATCATACGCATGCAAGAGGGAGTTTTCCATAGGAAAAAAGTAAAAAAGTAAAGGTGGGTGCCACATTCCCAGCCTACATGATAAATGAACAAGTGGTTCTGTGCCATTTTTCTAAGGGATGATCTTGTAACCAGGCCAATGGCAATTGTTCATATTTTGAATTCTTCTTTCCATGCTTTAAGATAATTTAGGAAAATGAAAGTTATTTAATTTTAGCTGTTCCATAGTATATTCTTTTAGTCAGTGTTGGCCTACAAGAACTCCAAATTCTGGGCCTGTCAGCTGCTTGCCCTATATCAGGCCCCATCCCAAACATGTGGCAATTTTTGGAGACAATTTTGATTGTCTGGGATTTACTGTGCAGACAGTGAAAAACATCATACAGTATACAGGAAAGAGCCAGAAACCAAATTCATCAGGCCCTAAATATCAACAGCGCCAAATGTGAAACCCTGCTAAATTTGCCTTATATTAACAACACAGTTCATTCAGCTCCCCAATTCCAAGGTTTTGTGCCGCTGTTTTTTGCTCAGTGCTGCAAATGCCACAAGAGGGTGCCAGAAGATTCCTTTTGAAATCTTAATCAACAAGTGGAAGATCTGATTTCTTATATTGTACCACGAGGTGGCACCAAAACATTCCTTTGAAAACCCAACTGGGCTGTTCTTGGGTTGGTTAGTTAAATAACACCAAAAGTAATTATTAAATTGACCTATTTATTGGAACAGTAAGATTTATGGGCTCAAGTGCAAACATTTTGATTTAGCCAAAACTGAAATCATTTGTCTCTCTGATCTAGATTTAATCTTCAAAAAGATATTGGAAAGCTGGGCGTGGTGGCTCACATCTGTAATCCCAGCACTGGGGAAGCAGAGGCAGGAGGATTGCTGAGTTCAAGGCTTGCTTGGGCCACATAGTGAGCTCAGAGCCAGCCTGAACTACAAAGCGAGACCCTGTCTCAAAAAAAAAAAAAAATTTGGAAAGAGAATTTCTGCCTCTATTATCAAGTAAACTTTCAATATAAAAATTTTTAATGGCACTTTATTGGCAAAGGATAGGATGCTCAGGACCTACTATGAAGACCTTTGCTCTGTAGGATTACTGGGAACTAAAAGCTGTCTTGGTGAGTCTTGGCTTTTTTTTTTTTTTTTGAGACAGAGTCTTGCTTTGTAGTTCAGGCTGGCCCTGAACTCACTATGTAACCTAGGATAACCTCAAATTCTCCACAATCCTGCCTCCACCTCCCAAGTACTGGGATTACGGGTATGAGCGACCATACCTGGCTAGTTTTGGATTTTTTTCCCTTAAAAACTTATACTAAACAGCCAGGCGTGGTGCCTCACGCCTGTCATCCCAGCGCTCCGGAGGCAGAGACAGGAGGATTGCTGAGTTCGAGGCTTGCCTGGGCTACATAGTGAGCTCAGGGCCAGCCTGAACTACAAAGCGAGACCCTGTCTCAAAAAAAACATAAATAAAGTTTATACTAAACAAAAGAGACTTCACTGGAAGCTGGGCTTCTTTGTAGTCCTAGGTTTTGTTTAAATATAGCTCAGTATAGAAGTTTATTTTATGTCTATCTGTATGTATGTATTTTAATTTTTTTTTTTTTTGGACAGTGTCTCACTATGTAACCCAGGCTGGCTTCAGATTTGCAATTCTTCTGCCTCAGCCTCCTGAGTGCTGGGATTATAGGTGATGAATAAAACCTCTGGGCTCTGCTATTATCTCCCTCCCTGGGCAAACCCTCTGAGGGAGGCAGAGCCTGAGGACCAGGCACTTTGCACAGGTGGACACCCAGGCTGAGGCTTAACTTCTAAGAATGTAACATGGAGAAAAGGAACTTGGAGACTTTCAGATGTCCTAACAGGCCAGTTTAAATAGTAATAATTCCTTTGAAAATTGTTTCTCCTACTTATTGTACTTCCTTACATTTGTAGTTATGTGAAGAATAAGATTATGGACAATATCAAAGTAAGAAGGAGTGTTGATGTTTGGAACATGAGAATCCCAATTCTGTCACATCCAAACTGCTGAGACTCTTAGCACAGTTGAGGCAGAAAGAGGCCACAGTGACTGAACACCTTTGCCAGACAAGGGCTTGTGCCCTCCTGTGATTATCAGAATAACTCTACCAGTTTGCTACTTTTACCATCATTTCACAGAGAGGTAAATAATTTTTTCAAGGTCACACGATTACTAAGGAAGGAAACAGGAGTCAACCAGATGTCCAAGAAATACGAACTATATGGAATTGTAATAAAAGCTGACAAATTATCATTATCAATCTTTAATATTTACTCTGTATGGTCCCTGTGAGCAGAACATACCTAAAGGGTTATCTGTTCTGGTGATTTTTTTTTTTTTTTGAGACAGGGTCTCACTTTGTAGTTCAGGCTGGCCCTGAGCTCACTGTGTAGCCCAGGCAAGCCTCGAACTCAGCAATCCTCCTGTCTCTGCCTCCTGAGTGCTGGGAGCCACCACACCTAGCACTGTTGTATGTGGTAGTGATTGCCGGTGGGCATGAATTACCATGCCCAGTATTGTACATGGTTACCAGAGATCAAACCAGGGAACTTGCGCTTGCCAGGCAGGTGCCAGAACCACTGAGCTAAATCTCTGGCCCTGTTCTAGTGATTTCTGACAGAAGGAGAAGTGGCCACAGAGGGTGCAGATGGCAGATGAGCCTCCCCAGGGCAGGGGACTCCCCCTCTCTCTAAGGAGATCACAGAGTATCCCAGGGTCTACAGCTCGGGGTGGAAGGTGCCTTGTCTTGTCTAGTAGAAACTGTTGGTTTTCTCCAAGGTGGTAGCTTCCCTGTCCTGTTTATGTAGATGTCATTAAAAGAAAAGTGCTTATAAACAACTTGAGTGTATGAACAATCTAATTAAAATAATTAAAGTAATAGCTTGTGAAAAAGGTAGTAAAACTAATTATTATAGAGTAACTGTGTGGGAGGATGAAAATTGCTGACATTCTTTAGGTCCACAGAGCTTTACATGGCACAGAAAATGCAGACAGTTCAACAGATCCCCTCTGAGGACAGGGCTCCCTCCCCTGCCTAACCTAGATTTAACCTCTCCTGTTTCTCATCTCAATTTTTTTTTCTTTTTTTTTTTGAGACAGGGTCTCGCTTTGTAGTCCAGGCTGGCCCTGAGCTCACTATGTACCCCAGGCAAGCCTGGAACTCAGCAATCCTCCTGCCTCTGCCTCCCGAGTGCTGGGATTACAAGTGTGAGCTACCACACCTGGCTCTCATATCAATTTTTTTAATTGAATTCATTATTGGTACATTTTATATATAGCTCACAATCACACTCAACAATGGGGAATTTGTACCAGTATATGCCACAAGTTAATTCTCATTTTTACTCATCTCTCTACCCACTCCACAACTCCCCTCCCCCTATATGTTTTCTTTTTCTTTTTAAATCATATTTATTCTTTCCCCTCATTACTTTCCCCTACCACTTTCCCTTTGAATATCTCCTATTTCATACCAATCTTTAATTTCCTTCTTGGCAGTCACTGTATGCAGGTGACTCTCCAGTGATTCTCACACCACTACTGTCTGATCTAGGCCAGCAATCAACATTTTTTTTTTTGCATTCAGAAAATGATAAAGGTTTCGAGTGTCAGATCCTCCGCACTGGAGGGGCTGTGTCCTTTAGTGAAATGACCTGCAGGACACAGGCTGCCTTGGCACACTTTTCCAGGGGGCTCTACTCAGTGCTTATGCAGATCTTGCTTGAGCCCTTCAGAGAGGAGGGACAGCTGCGGCAGCTCTGACCTCGGTCGGTCGAGTGCTCTTCTGTTTCTGTTTTCAGCTTCCCTTTGTCTCTTCCGTGTCCACTATTTCTCATTCTATGCCTTGGGGCCACAGAGAATTTTTTAAATGACTCTTCAAAATATTTGGAGATAGGATGACATTTGCTCATACCTGAGCTTTACCCAGTTCCATGCCAGTTTGGCTAAATGTCCTACTCACAGGGCAGAGCCCTCAGTGAAAGGTGACTGAGTTTTGGCTGAGAGGTGCCACAGCCACAGGTGAGGGAAATGGGTGACAGCAAACTGAAACACAGAATGGGACAGACAGACATCAAACGGTACACTTTCAGTTCAGAGCATAGAGGCAGGGACAGGAACAATTTCAAAAAAGCCATTCAAACTAGGACCACGAACCCTTAAGGGGTGTGTGTGTGTTTGAGTGTGTGGTGCCGTGAATGGAACCTGAGGCCTTACACATGGTAGGCAAATCATCTACCACTGAGCAATACCCAGCCCATAAATTTTTGTAGAACCAGATACCCACACTGAAACAGACCCCTGACAGTTCTTATATGACTGGCTCTTGCAACTGCCTTTATAATCCATACCAGAATCTTTTTTAAAAATGTCACCATATAACTGGTCATTGCTTAATAAAACCCATCCAACACTTTAGGATAATAGGGCATTTGCAAGTTTCTTGAAAATGTATACTCAAACACGAAGCAGACTTTCTGTCAGGAAAAATCACTTTAGACCCTCTTTGTTATATAAATACTGTTTGATACAAGACAGTAGTTGTTTCACAAACAGCATGGCATAGCCCAGAATTTAAAGCCAACTATTAGACCTTCCTGGGCTTAAAGCTCACTCAGCAGTTCTTGACAACTTCCTGGCTGTCCTTGTACGGGTCCCTGACAACATTCCCTCCTCACGTCCCTGCCCTGGAACCTCTTTCTCTTCCCTTCTCTTCTAGCTGCCAGCTTGC
Organism: Thryonomys swinderianus; assembly: GCA_004025085.1. Taxonomy (NCBI): domain Eukaryota; kingdom Metazoa; phylum Chordata; class Mammalia; order Rodentia; family Thryonomyidae; genus Thryonomys; species Thryonomys swinderianus. Next base: position 10,849 of record PVIC010018291.1, read on the forward strand.
ATTTCCTGATATTTCTCCCATATAAGTTACTTTACCCTTGGTGATCTCATCATTCATATACAAGGTCTTTTGCTAAACAAAGGATAGCTCTTTCTCTGCATAATTCTTCTTCCATCTTTCAAATTAATGCTTTTAGGTCTACTACAAATCTTCTCTGCACCATTTGAATAGAATCTTGGATTCTCAATTCTAAAATTAAAATTGGTGAGGGAGAAGTATTAATTCAATAAGTGAGTCAATTTTTGTTTTTGCCAGAGAATGAATAGATATGTCTTCTGAGATCTTTACCATAGCTGTCAATACTTTTTTTTTTTTTTTTTTTTTTTTTTGAGACAGGGTCTCACTTTGTAGTTCAGGCTGGCCCTGAGCTCACTATGTAGCCCAGGCAAGCCTAGAACTCAGCAATCCTCCTGCTTCTGCCTTCAGAGTGCTGGGATTACAGGCATGAGCCAACACACCCGACACTGTGGTACGTGGTACTGATTGCTGGTGGGCATGAGTTACCACGCCCAGCACTGTTGTATGTGGTTACCAGGATCGAACTCAGGACCTTGCGCTTGTGAGGCAGGCACCAGAACCACTGAGCTAAATCTCTGGCCCAACTGTCAATACTTTTGTATGACTTCAGCTCAATGTAATTCAACATTATTTGTGAAGTTCTACTCTCTCCTAGAAACCATATTAGTGGCTTTGGGAGATTATGAAGAGTAATACAATTAGATTCTATCACTAAAAAAACTGGCTTTCAGGGTTTTTGTTTGTTTTGAGAGGGTTTAAACTCTCTATGTAGCTTAGGTTGGCCTCAAACTCCTAGTGATCCTCCTGTTTTAACCTCCCCAGTGCTGGGAACATTGTCAACCACAATACCCTGTTTAGCTTTCATCTTCTTGGGAGACAAGGAACAAGATCCAGTGTATGCTGCCGCACTGATTCGGTGGTTGATTAACTATATTCATGAGGAAATTGAGAAAACTTCCAGGATCCTCAGTCAGGTGAAGTAATTAAGATGCCACTTAGGGGGCCTGGGATTTAGCTCAAGTGGTACCGCACCAACCCTAAGATGCCATTTATTCAGAGATAGGACAGGACAAAATATAGTTGGCAGCATGAACAAACACAGATAGTTAGAGGTTTTTACATCTTTCAGTGACACTCAGTAAATGTTAGTGGATGGATAAATGAATGAAAGGACAAAGATGTGAGATTTTCAAAAGGCAGCTGGAAATTTCAACCTCAGGAGGTTAGTTGAAGAACCATCCGCAAAGAACAGATAATTATGGAGTTCCTCTGCTTGGAGGAAGGACAATGTGAGAGACCAAGCAGGCCTGGTCCAGAATCCTTACACCGGCTTACAGGAACAGCTGGAGACAAGGACTGAAAAGGAGCAACCAGAAAAAGCAGAACAGCCGAAAATAAAGTTAAGTCAGAATCACAAGTAAGTAGAAAAAAGTAAGATGGGGCTGGAGATATAGCTCAGTGGAAAAGTATTTGCCTAGCAAGGGGAAGGCTGGTGGTTCAGTCCCCCACAACAGAAAGCAGGATGGGGGTGGAGAATGAAAAAGAGAATCTTTGTTGTTGGCCACCAAACCAGCTACAGAGTGAGGTTCACATGGAGAAGACACGAAGCTGGGTGCTGCCTCTGATGCACCAAACTGGAGATGGCTTGAGCACAGCTGGAGACTGACACGGTGGAGACAAGACAGGGAGTCACTGCACCTGGGCCACAGGAATGGAGATGGGAGTCCTCTGCAGAAAACAGCACCAAAGAGGATCGGCTCTGGCAAGGAGTAGAATCACTGTGTTTTGGAAATAGGAGAATTTACCATGCTATGAAAAAATGGAAAATCTTTGGAGTGCAGAAAAGGGAAACCAAGAGCCCAGGATTTAGCTCAGCAGTTCCAGCATCTGCCTTAGAAGCACAAGGTCCTAAATTTGATCTCCAGTACCACATACCACAATGCCAGGCATAGTGACTCACGCCTGTAATCCCAGCTCTTGGGAGACAGAGGAAGGAGGATTGCTGAGTTCAAGGCTTGCCTGGGCTACATAGTGAGCTCGGGGCCAGCCTGAACTACAAAGTGAGACCCTGTCTCAAAAAACTAAAAAAAAAAAGAAACAAAAAAAGGGAAATCAAGAGCGAGGTTGACCTTTCTATCATCTCTGCAGCACGACAGCCAGATGGGGCTGTGGTCACTGGACAGCGTAAAGCATTTGCAGCGACATCAGAAAGACAGTCAGAGATGACCCCAAGGATATCAGAAGAGTGTGTGTTCTCATCCTCATTTGCTAAGAGTGAATGTTGGCGTTCTTACCTTTCTAAGTGCTTATATACATATTATCTCGCTTAACACTTAGAATAATCCGGTAGGTTTATTAAAATTCCAAGTTTGAGATGAGATTATCAAAGCAGAGAGGTTTTAAAAATGAAATCTGTACAATCTCTTTCTCCATTGCCTTATGAGGCTAGATTTTGAGCCCATATTACTTGACTCCAAAGGCCAAACTCAAACTGCCTCCCATTCAAAAATATCTTATCTTGGGGCCAGATTTAACTAGTGGTTCTGGCATCTGCCTCGCAAGTGCAAGGTCCTGAATTCGATCCCCAGTAACCACATACGATGCTGGGTGTGGTGACTCACGCCCACCAGCAATCAATACCACATAACCACAGTGCCAGGCGTGGTGGCTCAGGCCTGTCATCTCAGCACTCAGGAGGCAGAGACAGGAGGATTGCTGAGTTTGAGGCTTGCCTGGGCTACATAGTGAGCTCAGGGTCAGCCTGAACTACAAAGCGAGACTCTGTCTCAAAAAAAAAAAAAAAATCTTATCTTTCTCCTTGCTTCTTACCAAATTTAGGTTCTCTCTGCTCATGATTCTTCAGCTAATTCCTCATTCCTGGCTGTGGACCTTCTCAGAGGATTTTCCTATGTCAGAAAAACTGTATCTGCCTGGCAAGTCTCATTCCATCTCCTCTCAAGGATTTCCTCACATGCACCTTTTCTTTGCAGATTTCTCTTTCCAGATCCCTCTGGATTGAGATTTTCTTGCTCTTGGTACACTGTACAATGGATGTGTAGAGAACATTACTAGCTTTCTTACCACTGAATGCCTAAGCTTGTGGGTACCTTTGTGTCTTCTTTGATGCTGGCGCTTCAAGAATATTAGAATCTGCAGGAAAGGGCAGTTTAACCAGTCCCTAATTGGTTCTTTTTATCAGTCTTTATTCCATTGTGTTAGTTTTAACATATCCACCATAAGCCTTCTCTACAAATTCTAGCATAGTAACCAAAATTTAAAAGTTTGAAAACATCAATGAGAATTTTAATCAAGAGATCACTTTTCTTTTAAGTGGATATTTTCATCTGCTAAATGCACATGTACAGGTATTTGATTGTTTCATTCTGACTGCTTTGCATATTCCTTAATTTTTTATTTCGGAGTGACAAGGGAAAGGCTTGCCATTTTCTGCTCCTTTCTGGTCTACGTTTTGGAAGATACAAGATTAACTGGGCTCTGATTTCCCGGAATAACTCATCTTCCCAAGAAGCCATGCAAAGGCTGCACAAAGGCAGCATTAACTTCTGCACATTTTCCTTTGCACTCAGAGTCCTCTCCTTTTGGGTCATTGTAATTCACTAGAGGGGAATTCCTAATTGTTCTTAATTTATCAGTCCCCTGATACTATTATGATTGGTGATATATTTTATCAGCCTGTTAAGACCAAAAACATTAAACTGAAATACATGAAGATAAATCCTAGTTTAATTTTTCCAGTGACTAAATGTTTTCCCTCACCCACAAAGCATGTTAAGGTATTTAAAAAATCTTTTATTGTTGTGGCTTTTTCTAAAATCCTCCTTCCATCACTGTCTATATTGTCTCAGTTCACGTTTACACCCTCTTAGGATGTTTCAAATGCCTCCTCTCTTTGTTTCTTGTGGTATGATGGTTTATAAATGAAACGCATTCTTTTTTTCCACTGTAACTTTCTTTTACTCTTTCCTGTGATACTTCTTCATTTATTAGCTTGTCTGAGCATTTCATTCATTTCCTGAACACAGGATTTTTAGGAAACCTTAAATTGTCTTCTTGTCCACTTTGCTCTCTCAATCAACTCTTTGTAATAGTATCTGGTTCTTCTAATCCTATTTAGCATCTTCATTCTGCTTCCTGATCCCCTCTTCCCCTTCTTTGGAATGACTCAGTTGCTGTAGTTCATCCTGTCTTTCTCTCCATGATTTACCATCTTGGCTTATTAAACCAGAACTTTCTCCTAGCTTCCTGACCACTGATACTTCGGTTTGAATTTTTAAAAAAAAAATTAATTTTCAAATCATAGTAAATCTTTTTACCTTGTGTCAGTAATGATGTGTATTAAACACACAGGTTTTTTTTTTTAAAGCTAATTCTTGTTTTCATAAAATAATCCTACTTTCTCCTTATAAGGTTGGTTGTAAGACATTTCGTCCTTTCAATGAGCTTGATAGTCATCAAAATTATTTTTAAACACCTTCACGTGTTTCCTTTAAAAAGCTATTTCAGTTTCATTTTCTTTTTGGTAAACAATCTACACTTACTAATATTGCGCTTTAAGTGTTTTTCTTACATCTCTGGTGGAAATCCATGCTTAAACTTTAGACTTTTCCTGAGTGGAAAGGGGAGAGGAGAGAGTTTTCTACAGTAATTATGCAGTCATTCTTATCTGAAATTCATAATGGTCACAACCAATCTCAAAGAGCTTCATGAATAAAGATATCTGCCTCAGAGTGAGACAAACTGAAGTACAAAGGGGTTAAATTATGAGCCACAGTAACCGAACAATAAGGTCCTGACAGAACCTGAAAGAAGCCAGCATTCCTCAGTCATTTCTCCCGACTCCTCTGGCCCCCACCTCAGCAGCCAGTCCTTTTTGTTGCTGGCTAGTTTCCTCTGATTGTAATTCACTCTGTATTCCTTCCTGCTCCTCTGCCTTGGCTAATTGTTCTTTTCCCATTCTACGGGGTGGGGGGGATTAATTTCCTCATATTATGGCCTTATCACCAAAGGCTACACTTCCTCAGCTCTTTCTGACCTGTCTCCATTCAGCTCACCATTGACTTTTGGTGACCCTACCACCATAACTGCTTCACTGCCAATTGCTGAAGTGAGAAGTTACTTCTCGCATTCCTTCCAACGCAGCCACATCAAAATCCAGTCACTCTAGGCCTCTTACCAATAAAGGACTATGGACACGCTGACTTCTGTGATTATCTTAGCAGACATTCCATTGGTTCCTCCAGAAAAGCTGAAAGCTGAAGGGCTATGTCATCCCTCTACTCCCCAGATCATTATATTCTCCCTAACAGCCTTACGGTTTTAACTTTGTTTTTTTTTAAATCTTTGCAAGGAAGATTGCAATAAACGTTCTAATTTTCTCTGTGTGGCATGTTTAAGTGGAAGGACATTTTGAGCTAATGCACTCTCTCAGAAAAATAAAGTTCTTTCATTCTGTCCTCACAACATGGGGGTGACTTTAGGAATTCCAGTCTAATGCAAACTCACCAATTTCCTTTACACTGGATTAGAAGAGGATGCTTAATTTTCTGCAATTGCAAACTATGCTCTTAAAAACTCCTTTACCATAACGATGTTGGGAAAGGGGGAGACCTTACAATGAATAGAGACCACTTTCACCTCCAACCCAGAGAGTAAAGTGGAAGATGTCACACAAGCTTGCCCTTGCTGTTTTGTTTTACTTTGTTCATGCAGAATTGATCTTTTTCCTGTTAGTGCCTGGGGCTGGGGACTGTTGTGTCCTCCGACTGCAGCGGTGGAGGTGCAGCCTTTGTTGTAAAACCAGGGTTCTGATTACACCTGACAGGAGTGAAATCTGACTCCAGCTTTGCCCACCCCACACACACTTTATCTTCTTCCAACAGCCACTTACAGCAGGAATGTAACACAAGTTGTCACTCTGATTCCCTTGGTGTACTGCTTCATATCTTAACAAGAAAACAAAAACCGAACTAAAACTTTTTTCCCCCCTCCTAAAATTCATCTCAAAAGGAGTTCTCCTTTCCATCTCTCATTTTTTTTAATATTGGGTCAACGCTCAAGGTTGACACTTAAGGTTTTGTCTCAAGGCTAAATCTTAATGTTTCTGCTAAGATTCTCATAGTTCAAGAATAGTCAGATTTAATAAAAAATTCTGCCTGAGAAAAAGGCTCATAGAACGCAAGCCATGGCAGTGATTTTGTGGTATTTGGATTCTTGTCTATAAAAATATTTGTACACCAGATGGTGGATTGCTTAGTGTATTCATCCCAAACTAAAAGTTTTTTTTTTAATCACACACATAAAACTCTGTGGGGTTAGAAAAATCATCATGAGGTTTTTTTTTTCTTTTTTTTTTTTTCCCAGTTGTACTGCATGAGTAATGGTAAAAGCAACAGCTAAAACAATAAGATTACTGGGCTGCATTCTTAATGCACTGTCAGGTATAAAGATTACATGTAATGCTGAGAGTATTTCTCCCCGTGAACGATGCATACCTTAAGTACAGCTCACATCAACAGCTCACCAGTTGGATATTTTTGCTAAAATCAAAATCATCCTGCTTCTGGAAGAAGCTACCCAGGGTAACCGACACAGGTCTGGATTGAGAAAAACCAACTAAACACTAGCCAGCAGCCCGGGGTGCCAAAATGACTTTTTGATTTCATTTTTAGCAAGTCAGTTACTGACTATCTGCCTTAATGGGTAGGGGAGGAGTATCCAACGAAAAAAGCCAAAACAGGATAATAGAAAATTAAATTTATGTTTGACTGTGGAATGTACGATATGTGTGTGGGAAGGTTGTTATTTATGCCACACATGGTGGCCATGCTCCACAGGGCCCTGGCTGTCTATTTGTTGTTGTATGAGAGCAAATCTGGGCCATTTTCTGAAGGGAATTTGGCTGCTGCCCATGAGTTCGCCTCAGGCAGCTTCTTTGCTGGCCTGGTTAGGAACCTTCTTTTTCCCAGTTGGATGCCACACTCTTACATGTAGACCTGCATCTAATCAGAAATAGTTTTTGCATCTTAAGTGGCTGGCTGGCAATTTGTTCCTGGTATTTCTGCTGCTTGATTCTTACAAAACTTGATTAAAAATAATAATAACATTTAGAGTAGGATGCAATCCATCATTTCTTTTACATCTTTTAAACTTCATCTCAGGATCAAGTTACATAACTAGCACTCCGTGTTTAAATGGCATCTTTTTGTCTCCTCAGAGGACTGAGTTGTAAAAGCATGACATTAGTGTGTGCCCCTAAGTTATGACACTTGGTTTAAAGATTATTCTGATACCAATGCCCCTTTTGAGGCTGTAGAAGAGTGACTTCTTTCACATCTCAAGGCTCCTGCACTTCTGGTATGTATGTTACAAAGCATCAGGGATCCTACAACTCACCTAGTTCCTTCATTTCTCTGAGCCAAACTGTAACCTCTCTGGTAACTACATGAGTCCTTACAGTTGGAATTTCTTTACAGAGGCTATATTTCTTGCTTCACTTCACCTTCTTACTCACTTTGTTCTGTTGTATTTCTTTTGTTTCAAATGTTAGGTTACAGGATTTATACAAGTCACCTAAGATGCATTTTGAAATGTGGTCAGGATGAAACACATACTTTACATTAATAAAATCATTCTAATGGCATTTTCTAAGCAAATCATTGTTAAAAAAAAAACCTATTCTTTCTTTGGAGAAGAAAAAACTTTTTCTTGCACATCACTAGTTTCATGGAGACACACCTATAACAAAAGACCGGTTAATAAAAGAAAAGCATTTTGTTTAATGTAACTTTTATATGGCATAAGAACATTTGGAAGTGAATATAAAAAAACCAGTCATGGGGCCGGAGGGTTAGCTCAGTGGTTCCGGTGCCTGCCTCGCAAGCACAAGGTCCTGAGTTTGATCCCCGGAAACCACATACAATGCTGGGCGTGGTGACTCACACCCACCAACAATCAATACCACACACCACAGTGCAGGGCATGATGGCTCACGCCTGTAATCCCAGCACTCGGGAGGTAAAGACAGGAGGATTGCTGAGTTCGAGGCTTGCCTGGGCTACATAGTGAGCTCAGAGCCAACCTGAACTACGAAGTGGGACCCTGTCTCAAAAAAAAAAAGTCATATCAATCATGATTGGAATGGTAATAAACTGGGGGCATCTGAGCAAGGCCTGTTTGTTTAGATTCTTTGTGTCTTCAGAGGTAAGGGCTCCTGTTCTGAGAGTACAGTGTGGGCACCTCTGGAATGAAGGATTTATGGCCAGCTTCAGGGGTGAAGGGTGAAGGGTGAGGGGCAGGTGAGGGTAACCTTTCTGTTTCAACCATTCTCTCACATGCCAGTATGCCGTATTTTGAACCCAATCAGAAGATACTACCCAACATGTAACTAGTTGGGGTGGTGGTGGAAGATATTTTAATTCATCCAGATAATTAATATGAATGGCACCTAAATTAACAAAACCTCAGAACAAAGCTACTTTTAATGAATTTGATGAAGGCACAGAGGAAATTGAGGGACCTGATGCCCTTAGACTCAAAGAACAAAACTAAATACACTCTGAGGGAGAGGATTCTCCTGCTATAAAACCAGGGTTCACATGGAATTAGGATGGTCCTATCTGACCTTTGCTTAGTGAAACACAGTCCTGAAAAGGATCCGTCTGGGCCAAGGGCTGAAACCAAGTTTCTTTAACCTAGAGGAAACTTCTGGAAAAGTGAAGCAGGAGGGGATTATTTTCCTCAATACAATTTAAAACTTCATACCTATTTTGTCATCTTTTTTATAGTTGTTTACACTTAAGTTTAAATAAAGGATATGGACTTATTTACATTTGGGGGCTTGTGGATGCTGAGTGTAAACCATGTTTTAAATACAAAGACTCTTTTCTGAATTGGTCAACATCACCTGCAGAATCTAAAACCAAATGTTGACCAGGAAGATGTTAAGTTTCTTTCTCTCCTTTCTTTCCCCTTTTTCAATCACCCAGGTAGAGGGAAAGAAACAACATGAGTATTATGAAACCTTTAGGTGAGAGCCAACCACCTTACCAAGCTAAGCCAAACCAGAGGGACAAACTGTGCAAACCTACCAACAAAGCTTACAATGACTCAGATCAGTTCAGTGACAAGATATACTAGATGTGTTTATGTTGTTTCTCTCTGTTTGGGCTTGCTACTGCCTTGAGGAAGAAAGGGTTTACTTTTCATATTATTATTTTTTTAAAAATTTCAAGTTTCACTCAGGAGCAAAGCAATTAGTACAGGTTAACTCTTCTCGAAGAAATCTGTTGAAAGAAATTGCCTCAGGATGGGGTGTTTATATCCCAGTAAGAGGGCATTTCTTGGTAACCACAGACTTAGAAAGCCTGCTATAGGCTGATTCATCCATTCAGTAAATATTTAAGAAACATTTTCTACATGTAGGGCCGTGCTGAAGAGTAGAAGGTGTGGTCCTTTCACCAGTTCCATCTAAAGCTTATCTTTTAGTTCAAAAAATAACATATGTTTGCAGTAAGTCATACGAAGAACAATAATGCAAGATGTGGCTCGAGGCACTGGTGATCAGTGCTAAGCACGTGGCAGAAACCAGAAGGTGCTGTGGAGTGATTCCCAGATGCTCACCTAAGTACTGTGGTTGTCACTGTCTCAGACAGCCACACAATAACCACAAAACACTGAATTTCTCTAAAGCTAGGTGAATTACATTTAAGGAACTGAACAGCATTCTGAGATTGTGCCTTTCATGCTTTCTGAGCAGAATGTCTTTTCTTTGACAAAATAACTGTGGTGGTGGTTTTTCTTTTTAATGGTTTAAAAAAAAAACTGTCAATCCTATATTGTACTTCATGGCTATTTAAAAATAAGTAAATAAATTACTGGAGCCGGAGATTTAGCTCAGTGGTTCTAGCGCCTGCCTGGTAAGTGCAAGGTTCCTGGTTCGATCCTAATAACCACATACAACAATGCCAGGAGTAGTGACTCACGCCCACCAGCAATCAGTACCACACACCACAATGCTGGGCATGGTGGTTCACTTTAGTAATCCCAGCACTCAGGAGGCAGAGGCAGGAGGACTGCTGAGTTCCAGGCTTGCCTAGGCTACATAGTGAGCTCAGGGCAAGCCTGAACTACAGAGTGAGACCCTTCTCAAAAAAACAAAAAACAAACCTAACCCATTTAGATTCCCCTAACTAGAAAGTGCTGGTCGAGGCAGGCAGAACTGCAGCTATTAGGGGGTCTACAGTCCAGGTGGGATAAACTGGGAAGGATGTTCAGGGTGTAACTGGAGGCAGAGGTACACCACATGTTAATCCTCACCACATCTTTCTGAGTTTGATGGCATGATTAGTCCCACGCTTATGACATGACGTTGGGTGGTGCTGTGGAGAGTGGATGGGGGATGATTGGGAAATAAGGCTGCAAAAGAAAGGCTGCAGAAGATACAGAGAACCTTAAATCTGATATGAAATTAGGTTCTACAGAAAAAGGCAACATTTTGACAGGCAGTTTTTGTTTTTTTTTTTTTTTTTTTTGCTTTTTGAGACAGGGTCTCGCGTTGTAGTTCATGCTGGCCCTGAGCTCACTATGGTGCCCAGGCAAGCCACCGCGAACTCAGCAATCCTCCTGTCTCTGCCTCCCGAGTGCTGGGATGACAGGCGTGAGCCACCACGTCCGGCATTGTGGTATGCGGTGTTGATTGTTGGTGGGCGTGTCTCCACGCCCAGCATTATATGTGGTTACCGGGGATCGAACTCAGGTTCTTGAGCTTGCGAGGCAGGCGCCGGAACCACTGAGCTAACCCTCCGGCCCTTGACAGGCAGTTTTAAAGCAAAAATACCATGAAGAAGCAGTTGTGGTTTTATTTTTGTTTTTGTGGCAATATCAGGGATTGAACTCATGACTCTATACTTGCAAAACAGGTGGTGGTACCACTGAGCTAAATCTCTGGCTCCAAGAGCAATATTTTGAAAACAATCTTAAACTCTGTGCTTTGAATGATACGAATGTCTTAGGACAAGTTCTTCAACCGTAACAGATGTTTTCCTCTCGTGGGGTGTTGGAGGTTGTGCTGTGTGAGACAAGCAGTACACAGGAGGCCTATACTTTCCATTCAGTTTTACTGTGATCCTAAAAATGCCTAAAAATATAGAATCTCTTTTTAAAAAGAAATTCAATTGGCAACTGAATGCAGAATGGACAGGGGAATTAATTAGGTTGAGAATATAAAGCTACAAATATAAAATTAGGTACAAGCACTTGAAAGGGGTCTGTCTATGCAATCAAGGCTTACAGTTTATATAGCTAAGTAGTAAGTCCATGTCTAAAGGGAGCAACTCTAAAGGCAAAGAACCCAATCGAGAAGCAATAGTAATGTGTCAGACAAAGTGAGAAAGGCCTAGAACAAAATGTTGGTAAAGAAAATGAAAAACACAAAAACAGTGTGGGCATTGACAGGAAGGAAATTATTGATGGGATCGGGGTGAGGGTGAGGTTAGCAGAAGTGACCCTGAGGTTTGGCCAACTGGGTAAGAACTGCACTGAAATCAGAAATAGGGAAATCAAGACAGGAAACTGGGCAAGGAGACAGAAAGCTGGGCAGGTTGCCTTTGGAGTAAGAGCAGCACCTCTCTGAGGAGGTGCGAGTGAGTGAGCACCAGGCAAAGGGCATGTTCGCCCTCAACATCTTGGTGGAAGGCAGGCTGTGAATGAATTCTCTAAGCCAGAAAATCTGAATCTGAAGACAGAAGCATCCTCAATGGGAGGATGTTTTCAATCCTGCAGCATTTTCTATTCCATTCTCTTCTTGGCTCCAAGCAATCTCAGGGAACTGAAAACTGTGTTATTTGCTCCAGGAGTCAGGATAAAGACAGGATGCAGCGGCTGCTGCTCACCTTTTCCGGGAGGGACCCACAGGATGTTTACAGGAAAGATTCCTTTTTGCTCTTTGACTTGTAGAGCACTTAGCTAGAAATAGGGGCCCTATTGTAGAAGTCTCAGGGGTCATCTCAGATACACAGAGAAGATAAAACTAAAGTGGAATCTCCCAAGAGACAAAGCACCCTTCCTTTTGCTTCAAAAGAAGCAACAAGCCAACGATGTGTGTGAATAATCTTCCTTAACATAGAATGACATTTCTGTCCCTTCCTCTCACCTCTCCAGCTGCATGCTCTCCCAATCCCTCCTCTTTCTAAATTGCCTCTCTTCTACTAAACAAAAGTTCGAATGGGGGTGGGGCCTCTATAATAAATGTTTTCCCCAAATCATAGGTTATTGTAGCAGACCAGCCATCACCCTGGCTGTTATTGCAGTTACGTCAGGTGAAATGATAGTGCTCACCAGGCACACACCTAATTGTTGTGCGCTGGAGTCCAAGTTGTGCACCTCTCACCTTCAGTGCGGTCCTAGAGGTGGCCTCACACACCCAGGGGCAAATCCTTGCATATCACTTCCTTGTTGGGTGGCTGTGGTCTTCACCTCATCTGTCCCTTCAGGAAGGGAAGGTAGCCATGGCGCTCAACTCACGGGGCTGTGTGTGGATCCCCTAAGGCAACTAGACAAAGCAATAGCAGAGTGGTTGGGAAGGCTATAGTTAAGGGGTACATCAAGATTTTGCTGAACCTAAGATCATGAATCTTTTAAGGTCTTCTTTAATAAAAAGATAAATATTACTTCTGCAAGTTGTATTTGAATCTATGACTAGTGAACAAGCTGCTTAAGCTAATTTGCTAAAGAGAGATTATGACACTTAAGTTTAATCAGCTTCAAGGCAAACCTATCTAATAAATGTTGGCCCTTTTTGTTATTTATTTGAAAAATGTGCATGGAGCCTTTACTGTGTGCTAGGTAGGGAATTCTCAGCTAGGTGTTGGGTGTGCCACACATCTGGAAATTCTATGCCCTAAATAAAAACTCATTAAATATCAAAGCAAACTAAACTCCTTATCTAAAGAATATAGTTTGATTTGACAAAACATCCCAGAGCTAATAAATGGCTGCAAAGCACTTTGCAGACCTCTTTAACAACACACTGTGCCAAAGGAATAGATGAGCTGTTTGTGGTAATTAATGAACTATCTGTGGTGATTATTTTATTTTTCCATCAAAAATTATAATGAAATATACATACTATTGACTATTTTATCCTTTTTTTTTTTTTTTTTTTGAGACAGGGTCTCGCTTTTGTAGTTCAGGCTGGCCCTGAGCTCACTATGTAGCCCAGGCAAGCCTCAAACTCAGCAATCCTCCTGTCTCTGCCTCCCAAGTGCTGGGATTACAGGCGTGAACCACCACGCCCGGCATTTATTTTATCCATTTTTAAGTGTACAGTTCAGTGATATCAGGTATATTCATTATATTGCACAACCATCACTTACCATCCATCTCCACAACTCTTTTCATTTTGCAAAACTAACTCTGTATCCACCAGACACTAACTTCCATTCCTACTCCTCTTGCTCCATGGAACTGCTATTCTCCTTTATGTCTCTCTTTCTCTCTCTCTCTCTCTCTCTCTCTCTCTCTCTCTCTCTCTCTCTCTGTTGTTAAAATAGTCAAATACTCTGAAGTATTTTATTTATTTTTTTTTTTGAGACAGAGTCTTGTGATGTATCCCAGGCAGACCGTGAATTCACTTTGTAGCCCAAACTGTCCTTGAACTCATGGCAATCTTCCTGCCTCAATTCCGCTAAGTGCTGGATTATAGCATGTGCCACCACACCCAGCTATATTTTAGATTTGTAAGGTAGATACAAAGCTAAGTACATGTAACACCTACAAAACCTCTCTGATATATGGGATCATATGGTACTTGTCTCGTTGATCACTTATTTAGTACAATGTTCTCAAGGTTCGTCTATGAAGTAGCAAATATCAGAATTTCCTACCTTTATTCTGTTGTCTGAATATGTTACATTTACTTACCCATCCACCCATCCATCCATCCATTAATCCACCAGTGAACACTAGAGTTGCTTCCACACTAGCTATTATGAACAAAGTTGTTAGGAACATGGATATAGAGATCATTTTTATGTGGCCTTATTAAACTTTAATTCTAAAGTTTAGAACATTTACGTCTTTATGATTCCTGATTAGGCGTACTTGGTTATTACTTTCTGGGGTTCACATATAAATTAAATAAAGCAGTCAAATACACTCACAAGCCAGTAATCAAACTTAAGCTCTTTTTCACGGCTGAACCCACGTCTCACCACCAAGGATGAGAATGGTACATCAAGGAAACCCTGAAATCAGACATAGGACCCTGAGCTTTGGTCCCGTCACTCTCATCAGTGCTGACTATGTGATATTACTGCAAACTCTTTCATATTTCTGGCCCTTGGTTTCTTTATGCCTTGTGAGCGATTTGGACAAGGGTTCACTTTCTACCCTGATCAAATCCTGTCCTGGTTTTTCAAGTCCCCAAAGTCTGGTATCCTGAGAAATCCCTCAGTCCTAGGTTGGTCACTCTGCTGTCAGAAAGTACTCAAGTCTGACACCAGATTTTTAAAAAGGTACTATGTTTAGGGTATTTACTCCCTTCTTCCTCTAGGAACTATCAAAAGGGACTTCAGCAGCTGAGTCAGACCAGGACAAAATTCCAAGTATATAATTTTTAACAGGCTTTTTGGGAAATGGTTGATTTTAGATCGGGTTAAGAAGTCGCCCCCACAAATGTTCTAGTTAGGGAGGTTTTCATGTTAACAATTAGACAAGAACAGTTAAAAATTGCAGCTGAGCAACTTAACATAGTTTCTACTTTTAATAACTAGCTTGGTTTCTCCTGGAATCAACTGAAAAATCAGGTAGGATTTTTTTCTTCCCTCAAATGCATACTTCTGTGTCATTGCAGATGGGGGATGGAGTGGGGAACCCAAAACACAGAACAGTAACAACAAACAAAATTAAAATAAGGTGGACAGCTAAAAGGAAATTTGGCCTGCAATCTGTTGAAATTTCCCTTCTCTCATACTGGAATGTGCTGACGTGCTGCTGTGGAACTCCAAAGGAGCCCCCTTCCCTGGGGAGGGTGGCTCAGCCAGATTCCAGCGATTAGCACACAGGCAGGGCTGGTCTGAATGATGTCAACGAGGATTTGAAGGTGACTAACTTTTAGAGTGAAATGGAGTCCTGGATGATTTGGGCAAAGGAACCACGTCTTAGTTCCTTTCTCCCCACCGAGACACAATAGCCAGACTGTGAGTACACAGTCCAAAGGAGGACGTGTTAGTTCTGTCTCACAGTGTGCAGAGGTTTGAGTTCACAGTTCAGGGCCAGGATAGCATGGCAGAGGAAAAGTGTCTTCATGGCATGGCAGTGGCTAGCTCGGACAGAGGGGAAGACCGGGAAGAGGTAGAGGCTGGCAGGCTGGGTCTCTGGTGACCCACCTCCTCCTCCCACCAGGCTTCACCTCCCAAATCACAAAATAATGTATATGAAGTGGAGCTTTATTATCCTGATTTTAAAAATGCAGAAACGGAAGTCCAGAGAAGTTAGATATCAAGTTCACATGCAAAAATCTGGTAGAGGACAGTGCTGGGCTCAAATCGAGGTCTTCTGAATCAAAATTGTGACTCTTTGCCAAAATGCAAAGTCAAGCTGAGTGGGTCACAGCTGTGATCCCAGCACTTGGGGGCTAAGGCAGGAGTATCACTGTGAGGCTGAGACCAGCCTGGGCTACACATTCAGTTGAAGGCCAGCCTGAACTAGGCCTTGTCTGATAAAGAATCTTTTTTTTAAAAAAAAGGCAGTAAGTAGCTTTCTAAAAAATTTTATTCCTTCTAGCAGTTTTTACTATCTTTCTCATATTGTAGGTACTATCTAAGGATAATGATTACCAAGAGTTTCAGAGATTGTACTAAAAGAGCAGGTCAAAAATGGTGTTGAATAACACCTAGAGTGATTCAAAGAACTGGTAAGAGAAAAAGAAGGCAGCAAAGGGGTCTGGATTTTATATCCAGGGATGGGATAGAAGACCCAGGAAGCTCCATGCTGACTCCTAAACCAAGGGAGATGAGAGAGAAAACTAAATAAGCAAGAATAATAATTGAGGGCTGGGGATTTAGCTCAAGTGGTACCATGCCGACCTTAGTTGTACTAGGACCCGAGTTTGATTCCTGGTACTGCAAAAAAAAAAAAAAAAAAAAAAGAACTACCAACAATAATAATTGAGAAAGAACTTGTCTTGGTGTTCAGGGAGCTATAGGGGAGCATAATTCAACAGAATCATAGATTCTTGGGTTCAGTGAATTCAAACATTTATTCATACTTGACACAGTCCCCACATGTGCATTCCCTGCCTCTTCAACATCACCAATGAAAAAAGAATCTGGCTAACAAGGTTGAGGAATGGCCCCTGAATTTGAAACTCCCAACAGAAGGATGGGAGGGGCATGTTTCTGTGTCTTCCTCTCCAAGGGGGGGTAACCTAAAACTGCTTGAAAAAAAAAGTCTTTACAAAAGAGTAGGAGAAGGGAATCTGCTTTATACAATAGTAATAGGCCCAGTGAAATGAGGACCAAGGACTATTTCATTGTGCAGCATGGAATTCATCACTTTTCTTAAAAATAAACCAAGGCGAAAATAGAATGATTGGGAGGAACACTTGACTCAAGAGGAAAAGGAGGTAGCAATAGGTAGTATAACAACATTTTCAAGGCATTCTGTTGCAAGGAGAAGCAGAGAGTTGAGGCAGTAAGAGGACAGGAGATATAAGAGGAAGGTGTTTATTTGTTAGGGGTGGGCAATATCACAAGCCGTCTGCATATTCAACCGAATAATCCAGTAGAAAGAAAGACAAGTTAGTGATGCAGAAGTAACAACTGCAAGAGCAAAATCCCTGTGTGGGAAGCAGGTCCAGGAGACAGATAGGGGTCGGATGGAGAGCAATGTGGACATCAGAGACACAGCCTCATAACAGAAGGGAAGGCAGAATATGAGGGTACAGAGGCAGAAATCTGGTAGATGTGGTGAGTGGCACACATGCGGAGACTCATTCTGCTTGCATTTGCTCAGTAAAACAGGAAGGAGCCTCTCAGATGAAAGCAAAGAACCTGGAGGACTGAAAATAATCAGTGCAATTATCTTTTCAGGAGAATGGGAGAATGAGTTGACTTGGGAACTCTGCTAGGATGGTTAGACAGCAGGAAGGATTGGGGCACTACGGATTTGATATTATTATGAGTTATTTAAAGTATCAAGTTCTAGGCCTATCTTTGCCTCCACCCCTCAAATGCAGTATCTTTAAAAACCTATTATCAGTTTATTTGATCTAACAAATAGTTGTGTTGAATTTAGCCAAATCCCTGGAGAATAGAGGCAGTTCTGGGCACCTTCTGTCCATGGACAGGCTGGGAGATGGGTAGGAAAAACAGAAAGAAAAAGAAAAAATGGCGACTCCATAATTTCCTTGACTCCCTCCCCCATAAACAGAGGGAGATCAATGTTCTTGAAGGGCAGAAAGCTCTGTGTAGGTGAAAGGATGTAACAGCTGGAAAATGTGACTTAAGTTTTAGAACTCGATGACCGTCATGTACTGACCCTGGAATTGGATGGGCCTACCCACCAAGGCCCATCCCAGACTGCTTCACGGGGACCTTACCCAAAATTTGTAGTATGAGGAAAAAACGGCAGAAAATGAGCATCTCCTGCCAAGAGTAATGAGCCAAGAAAGGTGTCCCCACCTAGCGCAGTCCTAGTTTCTTCCAGATTTGCAGATCAAGTACATTTCCATATGGTGGGGGTGGATTGGGAAGGGTGAGCAGAAGGGTAGAAGGAAGGCAGGGATGAGGCGCTGGCTCGTGACTCTCATGGGGAAGAAAACAGCAGGATAAAGAAGGAAAGTTCCTTCCTAACAGTCATAAATCAAAGTTAGGTCTTGGCTCCTAGGAGGATACCCTGTCCTCCGAGCCTGGGATGTCCCTGCCCCTTCAGTCCTGAGTCAAGCACTATATAGGTGAGAGAGTGTTAGAAAGATGAGGGTATGAACACAAAATTGATCACCTTGTTGGCCTATAAATCCGACCTAGTGAATAAGAAGAGTGAGACAGTACAAAGGACATAGCTTAATTGATAGGAGGGCCAAGAGAGGTCAAAGCATACTCTGAGTTTTGGAAAGGAATGCTCTAGAAAGGTCAGAGTCTCACCATATCTGGAAATTGCTATTATAGTCCTCATGAGTCTTTTTTTGTGTTTTATCCCAAGAAAATTAAATGCTCTCTGTGGTCCTGTAGGAGAATGTTTCAAGTATATTTACAAATAGCCTGCTTTTTCTTACCAAGTAGGCTGCAGCCCATTCCTTTGAAAGGATGGCACCAGAGGCCACCCCAGGACTTCATTCTGGGGAGCAGGCAGGGGAGGCCCATCTTCCCTGGCCGTACACACCCTCCCTCCGTGTGCAAGCTGAGCATCCCATTTCTCCTTGGTAATTCCTTCCACTTGCTCTCATCCCCTCTTGATACTCCTTTCACTTTGAGCTCTCTGTCTACTACATCTATGTCTTCTTTGGCTGAAGGATCACTGGTAAGGGCGCCACCACCCCACATCTGTACGGTTTGTGTGCGCATGTGCTCGTTGTGGTTTGGGGCCTCATGTGTATATATTACCCATATTAAATAGCAAGATTTAGAGGAGTGATTTACTCAGGGTCATTTCAACCCTTACTGGATCCCACTCCCTACTGCTTGTTCCTTTATACTTACTCACAACAAAATTTATCTGTGTGCAGTGCATCTGAGACTGGAAAAGTTGGGGACGTGTTTGGAACAGCTGTGGGTGTTGTGGCAGAGAGCTGATGAGCGAGAAAGAGCACTTTCCAGAGGGGTAGGCCCTGAGATCAAAGCCCTCCGCAAATATTTTGATAGGAGGCAGCTGTGTTATAACAAAACCAGGCCTAACCTCCCCTCAGAAGACCTTTCCTGATTCCTGGTTTTACTACTGTTTGCGCTCTAGCTTTTGTGATTCTGGTCAAGTGACTTACTTCGGGTCTGTTTCCTCACCTATCAAATGGAAACAGTGATTTCTGTCCCCCATTAAGTCTGCTGTGGTGATGAAATAGAATATCTGAAAGCGTGAAATTAATGTTAGGAAGTATTATTTTACCATTAACAATACAATATAAAAGAAAGTGGTTAACTCCAGTCCATGTGAGGAGCGCTCCTCCCATTTACACACCTGCCCCGGGGTACATTTAGGACTGTGATCCCAGGGACTGGATGGGAATGGGAGAGGAATGGGGAAGAAGAGAGGCCAGTACGAGAACCGGTCACTAAGTTGCTTGGGGCTGTGAGTGGCTGAAACTTGATCCTACACAACCAGAGAAGCATTAAGTGAAAGGTGTCTCAGAATTGCTCTTCCAGGACAATTTACCCAAAGGCTCCTATTCCCGTATATCAGGGTGGCCTGTGCACACCAACATCTTCAGGGCTGCAAGCACCAGCACTAGGTGGACAAACAAGCCCGAGGGTAGGAAGTGGAAGGTAGAAGGTGAGTGAGGAGGTAAGACCACATCAGCAGATCCCATTCAAACTGGCTCAAAACCAGCTCTTGTGGGCTCTTGGCTGGGCTCAGAGCTAACAGCAGGAGGCTCTGAAATGATGTACAAAATAGAACCCCATCTGACAAAAATGTACACTAAAAAAATGATATCAGGGTTGGATTATTTATAGCAAGTGTTTCATAACAACATCTATTTATAGAAAAAGAGGGTAGACCTTAAACATTAGTTTTTGATGCTATTTTTCCAGATGCTATGTTTCTGTAGAATTAAGGAATGTAATTCCCAAATGCCCCACCTGGCTTTTTCGGCCAAATTATAATTAGAGACAGCATGACCTAACTGAAGGAGATCTTGGGAAAACTGCTTAATTTCTCCTAGAAATAGGGTTGATCCAAGGGGATAATTGCTAATGCTGCTGCTGTTATCTTATAACATATCTATTCTTTTTTTTTTTTTTTTTTTTTTTGCTTTTTGGAGACAGGGTCTCACTTTGTAGTTCAGGCTGGCCCTGAGCTCACTATGGTGCCCAGGCAAGCCGCCGCGAACTCAGCAATCCTCCTGTCTCTGCCTCCCGAGTGCTGGGATGACAGGTGTGAGCCACCACGTCCGGCATTGTGGTAAACGGTGTTGATTGTTGGTGGGCGTGTCTCCACGCCCAGCATTATATGTGGTTACCGGGGATCAAACTCAGGACCTTGCGCTTGCGAGGCAGGCGCCGGAACCACTGAGCTAACCCTCCGGCCCAACATATTTCTCTGTGGCTGCACTCTGGGGTTGTATAGGTTTGGGGGTGGGGTTTCAGATGTCAGGGACAGTCTCATCAAATAACCTACTGAAAATAAGAAAAGATTGTTCTCATTTGTATACTAACTATTGATGACTACAGTCTAGCTTTCCCTCTCCTTTGCCAGGTTTATCCCATTGTTAGAGTAATGTGAGCTGTGAAACTAAACCAATAAACCTGGAGCACATACTTAAGCAAGTCTTCTGTAATCTACTGAAGAGACAAAGATGCATAGAGCACAATGAAAGGAGTAAAATTAGCCCTTGACTGCGATTTACAACTACCAGTATTACAGAAAGAAAGAATGTGGGCATCAGTGCTTTGGCACATGAAAATGTCCAGAAACAAAGCTTTGGAGTATTTTGGGGGTTAAATCTTGCCTTAGAAGTCTTACAGTTATGAAAATTACAGCCACTGGGCCAGAGATTTAGCTCAGTGGTTCGGGCACCTGCTTAGCAAGCACAGGTCCTTAGTTCATAACCACATACAATAATACTGGGCCTGGTGGCTCACGCCCATTGGCAATCAGTACCACATACCACAAATGCCAGGCTTGGTGGCTCACACCTGTGATCCCAGCACTCAGGAGGCAGAGGCAGGAGGACTGC
>PVIC010018292.1:0-31779 GCA_004025085.1 Thryonomys swinderianus
TTCTTTCTTTTTCTCTTTCCTTCCTTCCTTCCTTCCTTCCTTCCTTCCTTCCTTCCTTCCTTCCTTCCTTCCTTCCTTCCTCTTTCCTTCCCTTTCTTCCTTCCTTCTCTTTCTTTCTCATTCTTTCTTTCAGTATTAAAAAAAAAACTAAGTATTCTCTGTCTCTCTTTTCTCTTATTTTTTCTGAGATAGAGTCTCACTTTGTAGTTCAGGCTGACCCTGAGCTCACTATGTAGCCCAGGCAAGCCTCCCATTCAGCAATCCTCCTGCCTCTGCCTGCCAAATGCTAGGATCACAGCCGTAAGTAACCACGCCTTGCACTGTGATATGTGGTACTGATTTCTGGTGGACGTGAGTCACCACGTCCGGTATTGTTGTATGTGGTTACGGAGATTGAACCAGGGACCTTGCACTTGGAAGGCAGGCACCAGAACCACGGAGCTGAATCTCCGGCCCAAAGCTGAGTATTTTCAAACCCTGTAGAGTGATGTGGGCTTGCATTGAATTAAGTTAAATATGAAGAGAATTAAAGTAAAAACACACACACTGTAATAAATGTGAAAGAAGCTTGAAGTTCAGATGCAAAAGATGGGCAGTGACATAGATGTACCATGTTTATTTGATTGTCTGATACAGGGGTTATTGCAATTTACTGTGCATTTCACAAAATATAAACTATTTTAGTTCTTGCTATTTGGTAAGTTCTTCTGTAACTAGGAGTACGTTTTAACAAGCATCTCTACCATATCAATTAGAATGGAATCAACATCAAGATTCCTGGAATTTCTAAGACTAGATAATCACATTGGTCTGAATTTATCAATAAATTCCCTTCAAGGAGTAACATCCTCAGGTGCTCTGTCCTTAGCAAAAGTTCGTGTCTACTGAGTACTCAGTTAACATGCCGCTTCTAGCTCTGCTGTAGAATACATCACAAACAAGTTGCTTTGTACATTTGTGAACTTGTTTAAATAGTCAAATTTAGGAATAGCTGAGATTTTATCAGGAAACCACAACTGGGAAGAATGTCTGAGGCTTATCAGCCAATAAGCAAACTTACCCGTATCGGAAGTAAGTGTTAAACTGTCTGCAGAGGCGGTGGGCAAGTTCTCGTTTCCCACAAGCTTGAGGCCCAGCTAGCACCAGCATGGGGTACGGGGCGTCCAAACTGGGCAGAGTGCTGCAACACACGACACTCATTACTGCTCCGCGCCTGTCGGAGGCGCAGCGCGGTGGCCGCAGCCATCCGACCTACTCACTAGCTCACAGGCTTCGCTAAGCACTTGCCGCACCTGGACACGGTACCAGGATGGGCCTACTTTCCAGAAACAAGTTGATTATAATTATTAAAAGTAACATTCAAAGCATAGGTAACAAGGTAAAATGCAAATTTATGTCAATTTACTTTACAAAGCTTTTTAAAAGGAAAATGTAGCAAGACCACTGCTAACACAGTTTCAGAACTTACCATTAAAAGACATGATTGCTCTCTGAGTGTCCATGTCTAACATTCAGACCTTTTACTTTAGAAAACTGGTATGCAAGACAAACCATAGTAACAACTGAAATTTACCTGAGTGATTACTATTGCCAGGCACTATCCTAGGAGTTTTTTTGTGCAGCTCCTTATTTAACTGTAAGAAACTAATAAAGATATTTCTGTCATTATGCCCACTTACCACAGGAAAAAAAACGGAAGTACAGAAAGGTTAATTAACTTGCGCAAAGGAAAGGGAGAGTCATATACAATTCTAAGCTTAGCTTCCACACCTGAAGACTGAACTGAAGAATGAATTTAATAAAATCTCCTGCATGCTAAGCCCTTGAGTCTGGACTCCACTCATGAAACAAATTGTAGAATTACCCAGTGAGGTTTTTTTGTGGTAGAGGAGATTGAACCTAGGTCTTTACACTGAGCTACATACACAGCTTTGGTTTTGGAGGGGGGTTGTTTGTTTGTTGCTTTATTAAAAATTAGAGACAGGTTCTTGGCAAGTCACTAAGTTTCCCAGGCTGGCCTCAAACTTACAATCTTACTGCTTCAGGCTTCCATAGCACTAGGATTATAGGCATATCTGCCAACCCTGGTTAAAGTAAGATCTTTTTGAATACATGGCTTCAGAGTGGATTTAGTAAAGATTCATGAAACTGTGAAACAGCACATACCCAAGATCTCTGAGTACAGAAATGACAGAAAAACAACAGTTTAGAACCCTTAGAAAACATGTATATCAAAACCAAGTGAAAGAAAAGGTATCTGCAGTAACGTGAATCCTGACAAACCTGCCTAATCCTGGAGTCCGTACCGAAGATGCAACAGGTCAAGGCCTGGCACATCTGAAGACAGAGAATCCCACAGCCACTGGCTACTTGCTAAATGAAAACAGGCTCAAACTGTATATGTGCAAAACCTGTTCATGAATGCCCATAGCAACTTCATTAGTAGTAGCCAAAAGCTGGAATCTACCTAGATATTCTTACCAGGTGAATGATTAAGTTCACTGTGATACTTTCACAGCATGGAATACTACTCAGCAATAAAAAAACAAACGATATATATGACAATTTGGGGTGAATTTCTGGAAAATTATGTTGAGTGAAGGTATAAAATTCAATCACCAAAAGCTATACTTTATATATATGATTTTATTTATATGACATTCTTTAAATAACCATTCTATAGAGATAGGGGCAGATTCTGGTTGTCAAGGTTAAGAAAAGATGAAAGGGAAGGAAGTACTATTATTATACACAGCTAAGTTAGATTGAGGCTGGGCTCTCAGTGGAGTTGGTACAGAAGATAAAAACATATTCATATTATAACTATGGCTGGAAACACGTATGTTGGAGACCAGGCCTCAAGAAAAAGATAAAGTGACTAGGCCTACATACTGTCCCTCAGGGCGAGATAAGTGGTAACCCTTGATTAGTGAAGTCTAGAGAGACATCAGTCACGTCAGGGGAAGACCAAGACCCTTGGACCCATCTGTCCCTGAGAAGTTCTTTGTTCTTTCCATGTATACTTGCTAAGTGACTTGCTTCCTCAACGGATCACTACTGCCCAAATTACTATGATTATAAGTTCCTTGGTTGATCATAGCTTCAACCCATGTTGTACCCATGTGGTTGTCTTCTATAAAACTTCCCCTGTAAAGTAGGGCCCCTGGCAACCCGTTTGGAACCCCTCCTGCCTCTCAGGAGCTATATCTCTCAATAAATATTTCTCGCTCTTAACCTCTGTTATTCCTTAGAATTCATTCTTCGATTTTGGGGAACACCAAGTTGGTGTGCCTGATATGCAGCAGGTTGGGAGTTATATTTGTCCCATATCATTTGGAAGTCTGCTATCATCCCAGGGATCCTTGTGATGAAACTGCTCTGTACCCTGAATTTAGTGGTGCTCAATAAACCTACCCATGTAATAAATCTGCACAGAATTAAAAGAGCTAAAGGCATAACAAGAACATGAAAAACTAGTGAAATGTGATAAGGTTGGTGGATTTCCTGGCCAATTTGCTGATTTTGATAAACTAGAGTTATATAAGATAATCCTTGAGGAAACTGTGTGGCATATATGCAGAATTTCTCAGTATTTTCTCTTACAATTGCCTGAATCTGCAATTATCTCAAAATAAATTCTCTTTAAGAAAAATGCCTAAGGAGAAAAAAATATTTTAGAGAAAGTGACAAATATTGAAACTAGACAAAGGAGAGTTTCTTGAAGAAGAAAATAAAAGCAAAGGAATGGGAAAAGTTTAAAGACTAAAAAATTTGTCTTGGAATTAAAAAAGAAAACACTATTCAAAAAGGAGCATGCAGTATACCTAAAATATCCCAGAACATCTAATACTAAGATACCATATACTAAAATTACTGGACTTCACAGAAAAAGAAAAAAACATTAAGCTAGAGAATGACAGAGCTGGATTTTATAAGGGAAAACAAATTATCAGATTTTGATAACAATATTTTATGCCAAAAGAAAAAAAAGCAACATCTTTAATATATTCAAGGGCAGACAGGTGAGCTATGAATTCTATATTTAGCAGAAATGACTTTCAAGTATGAAGGACCAAACTAGCAATTTAGAAGAATGATCTTATAGTCTTTCCTGAGGAATCCTTTAGAAAACAAGCTATGCATAATTAACTCAACAGGTATCAATACAAGGACTCATGACTAATAAATATGCAATTACTCTAGAGTAAGGAGAACTAAGACTAAATGAGAACTAAAAAGTATAATGTGTGATGGCTATAAGTTTTGATAATAAAAGACAATATAGTACTTTTAGAAAGGAGTGGCTGATATAATATGTGGAATAGGAAAATTCACAAAGACAGACAGTAAATAAGAGGTTATTTGAGGCTAGGAGAAGACAAAGGGGTTGGACAGGTAGAGAGAATAGACAAAAATGCTTTTAATGACTTCAGCAAAAGTTGCTGGTAATAATAGCTGTATTCTGATATTGTGATACAACATGGACTTTAAAAAATAAGTAATTATGACATTTTTCAAGTCTATCTTCCTCTGTGAGTTTGAAAACCAGGATTCTTTGTGTGAGAGAAAAGAAAATAGAGATATGATAAAGAGAAGGCTAAATAAAATCTTGGCGATTGTCTTGAAATTTAATTCCAAGTATCATTATCAGGAGTTCTAGGCAGACTTATGTAGACTGAGAAATAATTAGATAGAAAAGATGTAGACAGGTACAGATAGCATGGCTGAGTGGGTGGATGGATGAGTGAATCTATGGATAAATAAATAAAAAAGAAAGATGTTCATAGTTCTTTTCACTGTAAGACCTGGAAACATTGACTAGTTGGTTAGCAGCAATGAGTATTATTAGCACTCAGTTTGAGACCAGAAAGTACCATGTCTCCCAAAAATCAGTGCTTCTTGGAGAAATAACTAATTCTAGATTTGGGACAGAATATATATGAGTCAGAGGATATTTGTCATACCACAGAGCAAGGGAGATATCAATGGCTACCAGGCCAGTCAAAGTTGGTCTGTGTTGTTCTCAGATGTATTCTTGACCCAGTCATACCAAGAGAAGCCAGTGAATCCCCAATAATGCAACATACATTTCACAAGGTTAAGTGTCAAAATGAGTGTTGGAGTCTAACTTCTGGTGCTGCTAGAGCTGTGTGCTGGCCTGGAATGGGAAGGAAATATTAGGTAGGCCAGCTCCTGATCTAGAACTGTGAGAGCTGTTCTCTTTTGAATACCCAGGCCTGTCTGGCCTTTGCTCTCTGTAATAGCCAGAAATGATCAAGAAATAACACAATTGTCAAAACACTACTATAAATATTGGATACATATTTTTATACAAATGTACCCTAAAGCATGAATCAAGTACCAATATTATGAACTAAAAAGGAAATACAATGAGTAGATAAATATACTTCTTTTAATCAAATGTGCTTTCAAGATGTATGCAAATAAATGATAAATCATTTCACCTAGGGAGACCTCACACATATATAAAACTGTCAGTATCTACATTATTAAAGTATATGTAAAACTCATGTCCTGGGTTGCAAAATAAAACATTTTGCTCTCTGTGGGAAACCCACCAGGTGAAGTACAGGAGCAAATACCACATGAAGCAAAAATATCATTTACTTCTGAGAGTTTTACAAGTATTTTAAAGTGCCTTTGGGTATTGATAGAATTTCTGCATTATACTTATAGCATACATGGCCATCTGCTTCGACAGATTGTTTAAAAAGAAATGGAGAAACCGTGGTAAATCTGCCTTCAAATTTAGAGGTGAGAGACTCTATTCATGTGTTCAACCAGGCTGGGCCACTCCTCCCTGCTGGGTTGATTGCTGCTCAGCGCAAAGACTATTCAGGTTTCCCTAAGGCTACTGGCTTCCTTCGCAGGACTCTCTAATAACCTGAATTCACAGACTGCTCTTTGGCTAGGGTACTTAGCATTCTTTTGCATCCAACCGAAGATTTATAGTGGATATGAACGATCATGATTTTCTGTTGGGAGGCTGTCTGTGATCATTTCCTAAGGCAGAAAACTTGACAGACTTTTTAAAGATGTCAATGTCCTACAGCTCAGGTTAGCCAGCATACAAGGGGCAAATGAAAGAACGGAGTAGAACGGAGTTCGATTAGCTCATTACCACGCCTGGGAAAACATCACCCAGTGATGGAGTACGGAGAACATTCAAGTAGATGATAGCACGCCATGACGGCCATAGAGTCTTCCAAATAAAGACCGCCCCCCCCCCTCAGAGAAGGTGCAGAAGTAGCATTTACCCGAAACTATGGGACACAAAACAGAGGGGTAAAGAAAATGATGAGGTTCTTCTTGGCTTGCTACCCTGAGCTCACCCCGGGGAGTCCTAATGAATACCTGTCAAAGATCCTCTGCGGCTGCATCACGCTGTTGACAACATGGGTCAGGTGATCTCGGGCTGCAACCAGTTCAGGGGGAGGGTCGTATTTATTCACAGCTGCCACCTTTTGCAGAATTAGAAGAGTAAAAGGGAAAAATGATTTGTTTCTAAAAAGAAGCCAATGTTTAGGTTTTCTTTAAGGAAAGAGTCTAGACATACAGCGAGATATACAAAGTAATTTAACATAACCATGAGCCTTTGTATTCAATATTCACATCAGCTCTAACTTTCCTAAAAACAAAATAATAACTATTTTTAAATATTGAATGGAATCTTCTAATCCCCTGCTTCTTTACATTTCTTCATTTGAAAAGGGAAAAGAAATCCTGAAGTTCATGGTTACTTTTAATACTGTAAACATTCTGATTTTCAGTAGGAAAAGGAGTAAAATTTATAGATTCCACATAACTGATTATGGGGAACTTTTTTCTCAAACTGTATCACCAATAATTATTCTCATGATTTTAGATTCTACAAGAACTTCTTTAAGCTTAACTTTCCCTTGTCAAAGATATAAAGTAAGGTCAAAAAATATGATGGATGTTTAAATAAAAATGTATTACCATGGGCCGGAGATTTAGCTCAGTGGTTCTGGCGCCTGCTTCGCAAGCGCAAGGTCTCGAGTTCAATCCCGGTAACCACATACAATGCTGGGTGTGGTGACTCACCCCCACCAGCAATCAAAACCACATACCACAGTGCCGGGCGTGGTGGCTCACACCTGTAATCCCAGCCCTCGGGAGGCAGAGACAGGAAGATTGCTGAGTTCCAGGCTTGCCTGGGCTACATAGTGAACTCAGGGCCAGACTGAACTACAAAACAAGACCCTGTCTCAAAAAAAATGTATTAGCATGTCCCCATCCACTTAATTCACCAGACTTGGCACCATATGACTTCTGGCTCCCCTTCAACATCAAAGTGATCATGAAAGGCAAATATTTTGAATTGACTGAGGGTATAAGGCAGCCATGACAACACAAAGCCACTCACGAAAGAGGACTTCCAGGACTGCTTTAAGAGCCATAGGGTTTGTTCGAAGTGAAGGGAAGTATATTGAAGAGTATTAATGGCAATGTGTCTTTTTGTAATTTTTTAAAATTTTAAATATGTGCTATATTTTTATCACACCTTGTAGAAGCCTTTTCCTTATAATACACAGTTCTAAATGCATTATTTTCAATGACTTTACTTTTCTTGAATATGTGGTTTAATTCTTCTTTTTGCAAAACGTTAAAAGAAAAAAAAAAGAAACCCCAAGTGGCTCTGAGTGTGAAAAATATAATGGGGAAGCATCTGCATCTACTTTTTACCAAGACTGAAGAAAGGCATCTATGAGATGGGAATATGTGCCTTTCTACATATTTATACCTATTTTGTTTCTAATCTCAAATTTGTATCCAGTGTAAGAAATCCCTCACTTGTGAGATTTCAACTGTCATTAGCCACTAAAGGACAATAATGCAGAGGCCACATCACTGGGGAGAGAGTGAGTCCTAGCATTGGAGACCTGGTTACTCTGGATTCGTGGGACCAACTGAATCATTATTTAAAGGGCAGAAGTGAAGGATTTAAAATATTCAAGTAGTGATTTATGTTAGTACCTTTATGTTATATGGTAGATGACATTATAACATATTTTATTGTAAATGAATTTTTAAAGTAACACAGAATCATATACCCTCTGACCAGGACAATCATCTGCACTGCTAGTCTGCTACAACATGACTGAGGTAAGAGGATAAAAGAGTGTTGGTTTAGTCTCTTATTATCAGGCTTTTCACTGTACCAATGGCTGGGCTTCCACTGTATTTATGTTGATGCCAATGACCAGCTTTGTGTGTGTGTGTGTGTGTGTGTGTGTGTGTGTGTTATTGGGGATTAAACTCATGGCCTTTGGACTGAGCCCTGTCCCTAGTCCTTTATTTATTATTTGACACGGGGTCTCACTGATTTGCTAAATTACCCAGGCCAGGCTCAAATCCTCCTGTCCTGGCTTCCCGGGTGTTGGGATTACAGTCGTGCATTATTATACCCAGTCAGATGCCCAGCTTTGTAGAAGGCTCAACTGAGAATTTAGCCTAAAATAAGGAATCAGTCCCCAAATAAAGTATTAATGTATACACCAGCATGCATCTCATTGATTGATTATATCTGTCCCTTGACAGGCAGCGTGAATTTTTGAGCACTTTAATCCATTATCACATGAAATGACACGATCTCATACCTTTTCTTCCACTTTAATTTTCTTCTGATCTAATTCTGTTAATCTCAGTAACATGAATATCACAAAGAGCCAGTATTCAGGTTTCTCCTATTTAAAATATCAAGAAGAACATTCAGGTGCCTTCCTCTTCCCAGTTCCCACGCATCAGCATGCTGTTCCCATAAGCTTAGCTTTTCACTGCTCCGCGGCCACCCCCGCACCTCTCCTAGGTCTCCGTGTGTTCACACTTACGCCTCCCCTTACAGGGACAACTCAGATGCAAACTGCGCTTTGTCACTTATACAGATCTTCAAACATGCACCTCTTATAGTCTCCCTATGAGTTGAGCAGGGTAGGCAGGATTATCCTCATTTCTAAAGAGGAAAACAACTAAACCTCAGAGATGTGAAGCATCTCATATTTAAATTCCAAGGATTCCAACCCTGCCTTCTAATGCCAAAGAGCTTTATTCCTGCAAATGATGAAGTTTTACTATTTATTATTATTTTCCTTTTTTGTATTCTTTTGCATTAATTTGTATCATTCACTATAAATTTGTCTTAGAATAATAGAATTATATTCACTTGTAAAACAAATGCTGTATTACCCCCTACTGTCTGCTGCTTTAGGATTATCTGCCTTTTAAAATTGTAATTATCTTTTGTACTAAGCTGCTGCATCTCTTAAAAGGACCAGATATCAGTGGATGCTGCCTTTCATACATGAGGACACACATGAGGCAAATCTGTACACACCTAGGTTCCCACTCAACGAAGTGAGGAGACAGAAATGCTAATTACCCTGATCTGATCGTTACGCACTGTCCACAGGTATATGGAATTAACACACCACACCCCGTGAATATATATATATATATATATATTAGTGTATATAAATTTAAACTCTTTAACATTTTATTTTATGTACTTCCACATGTAAATGTTATAGGAGGTTTCATATATGATGTGTTAATGTGCATCCAAAGGTTTGTGCAGATTACATGGATGTGTGCATGAACGCTTTCCACAGATCTGAAACTGGAATGCATGGAGGCCATTCAGCCCTGTTCCCTAACTTCCAGAGGTACTTTAAATTGCCTGTCACTATTCCCGTACCAGCCATTTTCATTTTTTTTTCCTATCTGGAATCAATATATTAAAAAAAGACAAAGGTACTGAAAAAGTATAGAATCAAGATTCTCAGCAAGGATACATGTGGAGAAAAGGACCGAAGGACAAACTGTATTATGACTTAGATCTACATGTTCCCCCAAAGCCTCATGTGCTCATAGCTGGGGCTTTGTGGAGATGGCCGGATCTGGATGTGTGCTGCTGGGATCAAGGATGTGATGCTGGAATCAATTCATGGTGCAAGGTCAAGGATTAAGGCTGCCCCACTACGCACATGAGTAGTATCTAAGGGAAAGAGAAGGTCACTCTTGCTCCTTGCTGCTTTCCTGTTCTGCTGCCCTCTGCCCTCCATGAAATGTTCTCTTCTGTGAGGTTCCTCTGCCTTGGATCCAGCCAACTGTGAACTGAAGTCTCTGCAAACAAACTCTGATCCACAGTAAACCTGTTCTTTCATTTTGGGTGTCAGGTATTTTGTCTCAGCAATGAGAAAAGTAAGTAAAACAGACAAAGAAGGAAGGAAGGAGGCAAGTAAAATGGACCTGTCAATGGAGAAAAACAGAAATCTGGAAAAAATGTCCCCTGATGCTTAAATCATAGAGGTTAAAAACCCCTAGGAGAGTGATGATGAATCTTTTGCCCACACTGCAACCCAAAACCCACTTATTTATTGCAAAGTTCCAACAAGGCAATTAAATCTAAATATTAAGGTTTTCATGTAGAAAAACAACTCATTCATTAACATCTTTTATCTTAAAAGAAAAACAACACACATGCCATAGGTTTACCACCACTGAGGTAGTGTAGTCTATAACTTGGCTCCATAATTACATATTTTATAATCAAGCCAATTTTATGTCTATGTCCAGGCTAATTATATTAGGTATCTATTTTTATACTTTCTTTCCTCCTGTTGTAAAATAGGTACCATACTCTGTCTGCACCTTTGGGGATCATATTCTCTACAGTGAAAAAACACTGCCCCGTGGTCAGCTCCCTCCTGTGACCTTTGGTGCCACCTGAGGTGAGTCCTAGTGACCACACAGAGCAGGTAATGACATTCAACTTTAGGCTCTACTCTGACAGTAGTGCTATGTCATAGCTTGTCAGTCATAAAGATCTGATTTCCTGAAAAACAAGACATTTTAGGAGCTATTTTACTTAATCTGTCTAGTTGATTCCTATGAAACAGAGAATGAATATTTTTTTAAAAAACTATATTCACATTCTTGACATTCTGTGTCAAAAGTACTTTTTCAAGATGAAAAATTCCAGAATCATCCTCTTCTCTTTCCCCTCCCCATAAAGATAAATGATTAGTTTCACCTGAATTGGATTTCTTAGAAGATTGAGAATTCGAAGGATAGGAAGATTTTCAATGTATTCTATTTCATTCAGCTCAGCAATCTGTTTAAGCAAAGAAAAAAATATTGTCCACAGATAATGCACAAAGACAATAGAAAATATGAAATAATATGAGCACTTTGAATGCTTTAAATTCAACTTATTGAAATTTGCTGTTGAGTATCTGGATTTTTAATGAGGATCCACAGAGGATTGCGAGTTTAAGCCCTGTCTGGGCAACATAGCAATTTAGTAAGAATCTGTCTCAGAAAAAAAAAATTAAAAGGGTTGAGGACATAGCTCACTGCCAAGACCCTGAGTTCAGCCCCTCATATCATAAAAAAATCAACAGATAGACCCATTGGACTGATGAAACAGTATATTTTTAAAAACCCACATATCAGTGAGAAATTTATATAGCAAAACTATTGATTAAATGACTCAAGAGAAATTATATAGTGTAATGTCAGGCATGTAGCGAGTACTCAACAAAGGGTAGTTGTTATCAGTCTTATTATGTGATATCAGGGTGAAAATAGATTTAAAGTTTTGCTTCAGTTATACCACAAATAAGTCACATATTAAGAGTTGAAGGTACTTTAATAAAAAGTTTAGGTGAATATCTATTAGACTCAGAATAGAAAAATGTCAGGAACTCTGGATGACTTAGTTGAATTTACAATTTATTTGGATTTAAGGATGTCTGCCCTGCCCTGTGGAATCAGCTGCTGGGATTATTGTGACATCCACCCTATGCTGCAGGATTTTAAACTACAAGGATTACTGCACTAGTATTATTGGTTTTAAAACTTACTCAGATTTAAGGGTGTCTGCCTGCCCTATAGGATTTTAGACTACAGGGATTATTGCGGATAACCACTAACCACAAAACAGGATAACCCTGTTTTATGCATGTTAGGATTATGGCATGAAGGCTTTGTACTAAATAAAGGTACAGTGAACTTAGGGCCTGGGCCCCTTTCTACTTGTGCTGTATTTGGTCTTTTGCTGCCACTGCTCAAAGTAGGAAAATTGAGCCCAGGCAAAGGCTTTTCCTCAAGGTTCTGATTTTGTTGTTTGTTGATTATTTATCTTTTTGCAGTGGGAGTCACAGGGAACTGGATCTGGCCATGAGGGTTCTGGTTGCATCCTCTTACCCTGTCTACCACACAAAAAGACTTCATAGGACTGGGAATTTACCTCAGTGGTTCCAGCATCTGCCTTGGAAGTGCAAGGTCCCGAGTTCAATCTCGGACAACCACATACTACAAGGCTCACCCTTGTAATCCCAGTACTCAGGAGGCAGAGGCAGGAGGACTGCCACAAATTTGAGGCTTGCCTGGGCTACATAGTGAGCTCAGGGCCAATCTGAAATACAAAGCAAGACCCTGTCTCAAAAGAGAGAGAGAGAGAAAGAGGTAGAGAGAAAGGAAGAAAGAAAAAAGAAAGAAAGGAAAGAAAAAGAAAGAAAGAAAGAAAGAAAGAAAGAAAGAAAGAAAGAAAGAAAGAAAGAAAGAAAGAGAAAGAAAGAGAAGGAAGGAAAGAAGGAAGGAAAAAAGGAAGAAAGGAAAAGAAAGAGAAAGGAAGGAAGGAAAAGAAAGAAAGGAAGGAAGGAAGGCAGGAAGGAAGGAAGAAAAAAGAAAGAAAGAAAGAAAGAAAGAAAGGAAGAAGAAAGAAAGAGACTTCATAAAAATTATAAAGGAATTGAGGGCAAGCTAATAAGTGAAATAAATAGGACACAGATATGTAAACACCATATCCTTTCTCTGGTATGAAAACCTGTAGATGTAAATGAGACCTGGAATGTATGATAGATTTTATGAAATAGGAAATATTCAAAGGGAATGTGGGAGGAGAAAGAATAAATATGATTTGAAAAGAAAAAAATTATAAAGGAAAATACATGACATATTTATATATTTCATAAATTACCTTAATATGTATTTCAAAAGCATCTTAGCACAAAGGAACATTTGTCAAACAAATGATAGTGAAAGGCACAAATAGCCGCTTTTTTGTTTTTTGTTTGCTTTGCTTTAGACAGGCTCTTGCTATGCTGTTCAAACTGGCCTTGAAGTCACTATAGCCCAGGCTGCCTCAAGCTCTCAGCAACCCTCCTGCCTCCACCTGCCAACTGATGAAATTACAAGCATGCACCCCCCACACCCAGTTTGAATAGATAATTTTTAAAAGGAAATCAAGTGGTTAAAAAATTTTAATCTCACTGATAAAGAAATCTGTAAAAAATAGAATATAATATCTTTTCCCTATCAACTTAATAAAATTGTAAATTATTTATTGACAAAAGTATATTAAGATCCATCTATAATAAAGTATTCTAACTTCATATATGGCAGTGGATTATTAATAAGTATGAACCATCAGGAAATATATCAATAGTCTTTAAACGTCTATACTCAGTAATGGATTTCCAAGAATCCATCCTAAGGAAATAATTAAAATTGAATATAAAGATTTATGTTTCAGAATAATACTGATTCTTAATAGTCAGCTATAGAAGTAACAAATTCAAGAAATAAATGACTCAATAAATCCTTCTATATTCCTAGCACTCTGAGAGGTTGAGGCAGAAAGATTCTAAGTTTGAGTCCAGCCTGGGTTTAGTGACTTATTGAGACCCTGTCACAAAATTGATACTACATACCACAGTGCCGGGCATGGTGGCTCACACCTGTAATCTCAGCCCTTGGGAGGCAGAGGCAGGAGGATTGCTGAGTTCGAGGCTTGCCTGGGCTACATAGTGAGCTCAGGGCCAGCCTGAACTATAAAGCAAGACCCTGTCTCAAAAAAAAAAAAACATAGAAAAGGACTCAGACGGGACTCAGTAAGAAGGGCTGGGTTCAATTTCCAGTACTTGAAAAAAATAAATTCTGCACTTAATAGACTAACAACTATTAAATGAGATTCTTTAAATGTTGGGGACTTTTGCTTCCCATATGAGAATTACATGCCAATTTCAGATTACCCACAAAAATAAATTTTGAGTAAAGAAGAAAAATACAGCCTGGAAGTTATAGGAGAAATTTCTTAATTGAAACACACATACACCCAAAGAGAAATTGCAAAAAAAAAAACACAGTTGAGCATAACTTTCAGCATCCGTTCTCCATTTCCCAGATGCACAGCTTCACTTCCTGTATGAAAACTGCCTTGTCAGTCCCCAGGACTGACATGACAGATGACCACAGATGTGGAGGCTTAAGACAACAGAAACTTATTCTCACAGCTCCAGAGGGCCAACGCCTGAAATCAAGGTGTAAACTGGTACATAATCTCTCTGCTGAGTCTAGAGGAGAATCCTTTCTTGCTTCTTCCAGCTTCTGGGAGCCCCCAGCATCCCTTGGCTTGTAGCAACACGACTCCAATCCCTCCCCTGTGTTTACTAGTTTTCTTTCGTTGTGTCTTACAAGGTCAGTGCGTTTCTGGCCACTCTAATTCCAGGACTGCCTCATCATGAGCTTTTCAACATGGTTCCTCTGCAAAGACCTTTTCCAAACACGGGCACACTCATAGATTCCTGGTAAAGAGGGCTTGGTGCTGTCTTCTGGAGACCACAGTTTAATCTATGTTACCAGGATTAGCTTCTGGGAGAAAGCACTCATGCCACAGATGGCCTTCGGTCCAGGAAGGCTGGAATCACACAGCAGGGCAAAATGTTGAAGGCAAAATGGATAAGCTCAGAAATCTCTCTGGAACCTTCTTTCTCCTTCCTTACTACTTCTTTCTGCCTTAGTGAAGGCCTTGTCCCAGCTAAAATAATTCCTCTCATCTTCAGTACGTATATCCTCTCTACACCCAATAGGGAAATGTTGAAGCCTCCTTTTCATACATAGTCATTCCAGAATCTTACTATATGCCTCTTAAGCACCAACCAAGCACTTGAGGCAAGCCTGAGTACTCTCGAGGGTTCCCAAGAGTCATACACTCAGTCAACAAACATTGATAAGTGTCAATGATGAACCAGACACTGCATAAAATGAACAAGAAAAAGTCCCTGAGCTGATAAAGCTAATAACATAGTCTGAGAGATAGAAACTCTTAAAGATACTGAGTACATGATATGCTGTAATTTCAGGCATTAATAAGATTAATGGTAAATAAAGCAGTTGATGGGATAAAGAAAACAGAGAGAGGTTGCTGAAGAAACCAGGGGTGGACAGGAGCCATCTTTGAGGATATGGAAGAAGCCTAAATGAAGTAGTGAACTGTTTTTAAAAATGTGGGAAAAAGATTCCACCTGAGGTGCCAAATCTATGAAGCCCCAGAAGTGTAAATAAAGGTTAGTCTGTACGAGCAGCAGAAGAAAATGCTGGTGACTTGCCATTCCAGTGGCCTGAAAGGAGCACTTAGCTCTAGGTGCTGCCCCTGAGAGTGCCAGTGTCTGTCCTCAGTCAGGCGGACTGGCTGTGACAGGCCTTCTTGGGCTGTACTGCTCAGCTATCCCTGTCAGGTAGGTCTTTGTCTTGTTTTAGCCAGGTGAGGCCCATCCCAATGAGCCAGGTTACCAAGAAGTAAGGCAAGTCTATCACCATGACATAGGCTGTAAGTTGGGAGCTACAGGTAAAGAGTAAAACCAGGATAGCCTTGGTCTGGAAGACCAAAAAACAGTTGGAAAAGTGAGGAGGGAACACTAGGACTTGGGCCCCGATGTGCACCCAGTAGAGAGCCCAGGGTTCCTATAGAGAGAAGTTGCTGGAAGAGCTTCTGTTATTCCTGTAATTATACACTAGCTCAGGCTGACTGGGCTGGGCCATCTTCTTGCATGTAAAGCAGCTATAGGCCTCCAAAGGGGCCTCCCTCATGTCTATACCACCAGGCCGAAAGGGCATGAATCCCATGACCAGACACCTAAGCCAGAGAGAATGAAGACTAATTTTAACAGGAAACCTGACAATTCCAGCATTTCCCATACTCAGCATTGGCTGCATCTGTATCCACGTTGTCAGTTTTAGGAGACCACAGGGCTCCCAAGAAACTATCTACTTTAACCCCTACCTTTTCAAGTCTAACAGATGTAAATCAAGAGAACTATCAAATTGGCTTAGGCATCAAAGTACATTCAAGCCAGACCCCCTTCCTTCCTTCTGTTCATATACATGAACAAAAGCATGAGCCAGCATCCAATAAAGGTGGGGTAATATCCACGCATTGCTTGCCTGACAAAGAAATATCATGTCTCTGAACAACAAAAAGCAAGAACAACTCTACAAAGACTTCCTATCCTTATGAATCACTGCTAGAACGGAGTAGAATGATGAACCTCAGGGAGAATGGTCATGACACTCCAAGAAGACTAGGATGTTGAAGGCATGTGATGGCCACTTAGGACTGAGTTGTTTCTTTGCTTCTCTTGTTTTATGAATATTACCCTGTTAATCTGTACAGAAATACACATACTGTGAGCTGATGACAATCAGCCTCAGAGGAGTGACCCAGGATTCTCTAAGTCACTCTCAGACCAATATCTCATGGCGAAAAGAAAGGACAGAGATTAAAACAGAGTGGACCACTTGATATGTCCTAACTGCTAGACATGACCTAAAATCTAACAGGGATGGCAAAGTGGGGAGTAACGAAGGGCTCCATGTTGCCAGCTGACAATAAGGACTTGCAAAAGACAGACATGCAAATGACCAAGTGACCTCAGCATGCCACAACAGTTAAAGCAAGTAAGCAGTGTTGAAAGTGCTATCAATATAAAAATATTCCTAACACCAAATTAATCATATAAGAATATTTCAAAGTACACTTGTTGTTCCCCAAGCTGCCCAGTGGAAGCCAGGGAGTTAGTTATCATCATGGACTCAACTGTGGCCAAAGGATATCCTTTGGGACATGTGGCCACTTTTTAAAAATACACTCTCTTTAATCTTTGAAAAATACAAACTCCTTTCTTCATTTCAGGAGGAAAAGTCTCTACATGGAGTCTAGAGCGGCACTCACCAATATGATAGTTACCAGCTACGGGTGGTTACTTAGCACACTTGAAGTTTGGCTAGGATCAAGTGAGATGTGCTCTAGGTGTAAAATATGCACCCAATGTCAAAAACAAGGTGTGAGATGACAGAAAGTGAAATATCTCACCAATAATTGTACATGTAAATTACATGCTAAAATTATAATATTTTGGATATACTGAGTTATGTAAAATATATTACAAAAACAAATGTTAGCTATTTGGTTTTTCCTTTTATTGTGCCTATTAGAGAATTTGAAAGACATTTGTAGCTCACATAGATGGCAAATATATGTTTCTACCAGAAAGGACTATTAGCAAGCTTTACAACACACTCATTTCTGAAGGGAGGTCACTGGCCTTTCATTTACTGTATATTAACCTGCAGAGCTGGAACACACTGACTCTAGCAGCAAATCATTCTAGACTGGAATCCTGGCTCTGCTATTTGTTTGATAAATAGCTTTAGGCAAGTTACTTAGCTTCTCTGTGTCCCAACTTCCACATCTGTAATATAATAATAAGGTCATAAGAAGGACTAAATGAGATGTATAAAATCTTTACACTATCTTAGGATAGTGCTTGGTGCATAAGTACTCATCAGACATCTCTGGATTATTTTATGACTGTAATTGTTATTAGTATCATTACAGTCATTCCTTTTCCTAAATCCTGTGCTGCATTGATTTGGGATTTAATGAGTGTATCCCACCTTTTCAACATTACCTGTATACATGTGAAATCCACTAAGCAGAAAATTATTTTTAAAACCAGTCATTTGCACAAAGAGGACACTAAAACTATATGAGAGATTGTGATTAAAAGTTTACTTATTGCCAGACCTTAATGATGAACTTCTCTCGAGTTTTAGCAACCTAACAGTTGATGGAAGGTTTTTGGAGAAAGAGTCATCAGGCGAAACTGATAAGCACCATCATAACCAGACAAGCAAGTTCTCCACAGCATCACATTTACTCCAGATAACACCCTTTTATGGTCCGCCCAACTTTTCACCTTCAGGAAATAAACACCTTCTTTAGGAAACCTCTCTTCCCAAAATGTGATGAGGTACTTGGTTCAAATAAAGTCAGTTTGTAGACCTTGTTGCAAATGAAGTCAACTGTAGGCATCAATTTAGGATTAGGAGCACAAATGATTTATGAAAAACAGAATGTAACTAAGAGTGAAATTAACTTTATATAATTTTTTGAAGTAAAGCATATATTGTTGGATATCAAAATTTGAATAAGTACAATTTTTAACCCATTGTGCACATTAGGAATTACATGATTACTATCAAGAAAATACAAAAATTTACTTCCTGTTTATTTCATTCTTTGTTTTATTTTTTTTGAGACAGGGTCTCACTTTGTAGTTCAGGCTGGCCCTGAGCTCACTATGTAGCCCAGGCAAGCCTGGAACTCAGCAATCCTCCTGTCTCTGCCTCCTGAGTGCTGTGGTTACAGGTGTTAGCCACCACGCCTGGCACTGTGATATGTGGTACTGATTGCTGG
This sequence comes from Thryonomys swinderianus, assembly GCA_004025085.1. NCBI lineage: Eukaryota > Metazoa > Chordata > Mammalia > Rodentia > Thryonomyidae > Thryonomys > Thryonomys swinderianus. The sequence goes on from PVIC010018292.1 coordinate 18,584, forward strand.
TGGGTGTGAGTCTCCACGCCCAGCATTGTATGTGGTTACCGGGGATCAAACTCAGGACCTTATGCTTGTGAGGCAGGCACCGGAACCACTGAGCTAAATCTCCGGCCCTGTTTCTTTATTTCTTAATGGTTAAATCTTTCCTAGAGTATTTTCATTTTAAAAAATTTAATTACAAATAAACTTGTATTTATAATCTACAAAATGATTTATTAAAATATGAATTATGGAATGGCTTTCTAGCTAATTAGCATATATATATTCTCACAAAGTTAACATTTTATACAGGGAACATTTACAGTCTACTCTTAGCATTTTTCAAAAGTACACTGTTAACTCCTCTTTAAGTGAAGTTACACAGTCTTTGGCTGATACTTCCTCAAGCTCCTTGCCTCCCAACGGTCACACACGTCTGTCTCTTCGAATGTCGGTAAAGGGTAATACCAGCCTGAAGGTATTTTTGTATCTCCACTCTCCTGTACCAGATAATTCAGATACTCCTAATACATCATTCGTCACAAAATTTTGCAGGAACACATTTACTTCAAAAAAATCATGCACAAATGTCTGAAGTTAAAACCTTTGAAACAGTATAATTATGAATCATCATATTTTCAAAAACTATGAACTGTGATATTATTTATTTTTTTAAATGGCTCTGCAACTGCTGCTCCAGGAAGTTTGCTAGGATGAACACTTCTAAACTGGCAAGTCAGAAAGTAGCCCTTGCAAAACCACTGACGGGTGTCTGTGCTGACTCTGATAAAGTTTATTACCTTATTATCCTCTAGGTTGATTATTTCCAGCAGGTTGTGATTCTCTAAGCCTTGGAGGCTTCTTATTTGATTGTGGGACAGATCCAAGTTCTGTAGAGTTTTCAGATTATCCAAACCTGTGATCTCTTCAATCTGGTTATTTCTCTAAAATGGACAAAATACACATAATGCTTTAAAACTGTTCATCAAAACAAGTATTCATTTTATTTTATTGGGTTTTTTGTTTTTGTTTTTGTTTTGTTTTGTTTTGAGACAGGATCTCACTTTATAGTTCAGGCTGCTCCTGAGCTATGTGGCCCTCAAATTCAGCAATCCTCCTGCCTCTGCCTCCTGAGTGCTGGGATTACAGGCATGAGCCACTATGCTCAGCATTTGGTATGTGGCACGGGGTGGGGGGATCGAACTCGGGACCTTGCACTTACCAGGCAGACACTGGAACCACTGAGCTAAATCTCCAGTCTCAACAAGTCTTCATTTTAGATGCTGCCCCAAACCTCTCTAAAAAGATCAAGTAGCAGTTCTTGCAAACCCTCCTTCCATCATTTGTCACACAAAATAAATCCTACTGTTTATGCTGGAAGATCAGAATATATTCTGATTTACTATTTTACTATTTAATATTTACAAGATAAGCATCCAGATCAGTAGGAAAGATAACAGCTAGGTAATATAACTTTTAACATTGCAAGCCTCAAGCCTAACAGCAGTTCCATGTTTGCCTTTAGAAATACAAGTTTAATACAACTCATGTTCCTCATTCTCACAATAAAACTTGAATACTGTAATTCCTACATACATTTTATTTTCAGAAACACTCCAAACACAATGGCGTCACATCATGAGAGACCCGGCTGTCTGTTGTGTTGGTGGCGCTCTGCCAAGCCGGGCCTGCTATCGGGCATGCTCTCGTGCCCTTGTCTCCTCTCCAGACAGGCCTGTAACTTCACTTATAGCCAAAAGAAGAAGGCAGAAGTGTGCTATGCCAAAGCCTCTTGGCAAGATCTGCAGGTTCATAAAGAGCTGCAGGTATTCGATTGTGGAAAACTGGTGCAGAGGTTACCTGGGAAGTCATGCAAACAGGCCCCAGGACTAACCACCATCTCAGGGTGCGGACGAGGCAAACCCTACCCAACACACGAGCGGAGTGCAGCAAGCTCAACAGAAGAACCACCAGGTGCACCGAGCTCCGATTAAGAATCCTTAGCTAAGGCCAGCGATGTAGGTCAGCAGCCCAGTGTCTGCCTGGCAAGTGTAAGGCCTGGAGTTCAATTCCCAATACAAAACAAAACAAAACAAAACTCCCAACTGTTACCTAACAAAATTATTGTTTCCCAAAGTTATCACAAATGTTATGTAATCTTACACCATGCTAGATAATCAAACAAGGTATTCCAAAGTTCACACATAAGCATCTCTCAGTGAGAATAAAACAAAGATCCTACACTCAAATGTTGTCCTCTTTCCCATGTTCCATGTAACTATAATAATAAGAATTTAGAAATTTAGATTCTTTTGCACATTTTCCAATGCATTTCATTCTTACCTTCCTTAGCTTTGAGATACAGGAAAATGTCAGGGTAAACTTAAAACTTTTAAATTTGAGTTGAGAACTATGAAAATGAATAATTTTGAAGTCTTGTTTAATGCCTTAGTGTACCTCTCTTTAAATATTCAAAACCTGTAACGAACATTAAGAACTGAAAAACTAAAACTACTCTCTTCCATCTGTAATATTTTCACCGCTATATGTTTCTTGGTACATTTAATAGCAAGAACTCATTTCCATCCTAGTTTTCATAAAATTTTGCTTCAATAATGAGCCAGATTTGGATTCATTAGTATAATTCTATGGCTCCTGAAAACATGTTAATAAAATATTAATAATCTATGAAGTTTGGTTATAGCACATAAGGGTTTATTATACTATACTTTTCATTGTTATATATTTTAAAAATTCCATTATGGAGTGAAAAATATTCATAGCCCCACTTGCCAAAATGAAGCTAAATTTCCTTCTATCTAGAGTTCAAAAGAGCTATAAAAAGTATAATAGAAAAGAGAAAAAGATACACTAAATATATCATGTTACTGATATCAATTTAATGTGTTGAAATAAGACTTAAATATCCTCTTCCAAAAAATGCCCATATATCAAATTTATATACAATATGCTTCTCAAAAAAAACTTTGAAGAGCTTTAGATGTACTAGACAGATTCCAACTCTTCATCACAGTGTCTCTCATGGCTTTCAAAGTGGTCTCTGCTATGAGCAGAGTGAGGCATAGAAAAGTTTAATTAGATAGCCTGTGGTCATAAAAGAAACCAGACTGAGAAAATTTCAGAATGACAGAATTTCTGAAAGTTAGGTAGTTAGAGCTTTTATCCAAGGCTGAAAAGCTGATTATCATGGACATCCAGTTTCTGCATGAACAATTCTTCCTGCTTGTTTTATAATGATCATAAAGCAACACTTTTAGAGAAAGCTATTTTCTTATATAAATGAAATTAGAAACATTCTTAATCTACCAATTTGGAGAGAAAGCCAAGTGACTCTTACTGTGACAAAATGAAGTAGAAAGTTCAGAATGCACTATCAGCACTTGCTAAGAAGCTGGACCATATAACGGCCCATGAGTAAGCCACATTTCTCATTTCAAGTTTTAAATTTATCTCAAAAGTGGATGGTTGAAAATTAGCACCTGGTTTGTTCTTCTTTCTCTAAATAATAAAGTGAGTTGCTTTCAATAGTAACTAAAGCAAACTAAAGTTTTCTGGTTCCATGAATTAAAAATAAAAGCACTTGCCAGGTGTGGTAGCTCACACCTGTAATCCTAGCACTCAGGAGGCAGAGGCAGGAGGATTGCTGAGTTTGAGGCTTGCCTGGGCTACACAGTGAGCTCAGGGCCGGTCTGAACTACAAAGCAAGACCGTGCCTATAAATAAGTAAATAAATAAATACATACATACATAAATACATAAATAAATAAAGCATTTAACACTGTTGAAACCAATATGTATCATTTTATGTTAATATTTTTATTAAAATTTAGGAAAGAAAATCATTCTCAAAACTTTTAAGGAAAATAAATGACAGCACACTGATTTTTAGCTCTTAGGTAATTGATCCAGGGACTTGAAACAATCTACTTAATCTGTGTGTAGAAAATTAAGTATTTTATGCTTCTTTTTTTAGTATATGTGCTGCCAAAGTGAGCATAATGCTTCTTTTTTTAAAAACTGCTTGAGATAGAACCATCAACATAGATTACTAATGTTGTTAATGACACAAATACTTAGGGTGAAAGTACTATGTGCCATTCTTAACAATGAGTTCAGTGTTCATTCCCTATGGTGTTCATCCAAATCTCTTTCCACTTGTCATGCTCTACTCAAAATTAGTGAAAATGGCTGGGTGTGGCAGCTCACGCCTGTAATCCCAGCACTCGGGAGGCAGAGGCAAGAGGATTGCTGAGTTCGAGGCTTGCCTGGGTTACATAGTGAGCTCAGGGCCAGTCCGAGCTACACAGCAAGACCCTGTCTAAACAAAACAGAACAAAGAATTAGTAAGAATGTCAATACAGACAACTATGTAGAGAAAAAGATAAGCTTTTAACAAATTACAGAGTGAATAGTATAGAATTGCCAGTCATCCTTCAGGTTACCATAAATTTGAAATGTGACTTTCTTCACTGATTTCAAATTTTCCAATGCAATTTATGAAATATACTTTTGTTTTTCTTTTTCATCATGCCGTAGTTGGCAGAAAACATAAAACTATAGGTTTCCATCCTCAGTTCCACCCTCAGTATTTGGATACTAGTACTTTGCCCTCACCTAACTCATTGTGGCCATGGAAAGCATTTCAAAAAGCACTTCAGGCTCTAAACTCAGAGCAAGAAAATTATCACATCACCAGCCCTCAATGATGTATGGGAAATACAATAAGATAGGAATAGTGTATCAAATATGTAAAATTATGCAGATAACTCAAGATGTCATTTCCAACAACAGTTCAAATTCTTACGGAATAGTTCACATATCAAGTGAATAAGCTACAAGCCTCATAGCTTGAAATCGCCCCTGCCCACCTTGGGACAGTTGAAATAAAAAGACATATAGGTAAAAATGAGAATTAACTTGTGTAATGTACTGACACAAATTCCCCAATGTTGTGCATGATTGTGAACTGTATATAAAATGTACCGATAAAGAATTCAATTTAAAAAAAGACATATCGGGTCAGGTAAGAAAAATCCTGGATATTCCACTAACAGTATCACACCCCCTCACATTAGCGATCCTTATACTGTTATTTTAAAAATATTATGTATGTCTTTTGGAGTAGTATCATTTTGCTGAATATTTTCATAAATAGCTTCTATTTTTATTGATTCACAGTCACAGGACACATCACTCAGTGTTATTGCTTATCTAGATGTACCCCAAAGCCTCGTGCAATCAGAGGTAGGCTTTTCAAACAAACTACATCTAGAATGTGAGATGCTGGGACTAAGGGTGCATGATTACTAAATTAGCCCACTGATTGGTTTGCCACAGTTCTGGGTAGGATTAAGGGTGTGCACCCTGGGTGTGAGTTCAAGGGTGGGTACCCTGGAGAAAATATGAAGGGACAGAAATAATCTGTGGCTTGTCAATTGCAACTTGCTGCCTTCTGCCTGCCCTGCTTTGCCATGGACTGTTTCTCTACTGTGACACCCCTTGGCCATGTCACCCTGCCTTGGAGCCAGCCAACTATGAAATGAAACATCTATAAACTGTGAGCTAAATAAATTATTCCTCCTTTAACTTTCAGGGTCAGGTATTTTGTCTCAACAATGAGAAAAGTAACTAATGCATGACTTAAAAAGAACCTCTCTGAAAAACAATCTAATTTAAATTTGCCGCTTGGAATTGTTCATTTATTCTCAGCACAAATTCTAATTTTCTAGAATGGAGACTAGCATGTATTAATGTAAAAGGATTTCACAAGTTCACTGCCCCCCCAAAAAATTTTAAAAAACAATAAAGAATACATACAATTCAAAAATGGGCATCTGAAATGAACAAACACTTCTCAGAGGAAGAGTAAAAGTAGCCAAGAAGCATATGAAGAAATGTTCAACATCACTGGTCATTCAAGAGATGCGGATGAAAACAACACTGAGATTTCATCTGAGATTCATCTCCACAAAGAATGGCTGCTATTGCCAAATTAAACAGCGATAAGTGCTGATGAGGCTGCAGGGAGAAAGGAACCCTTCTCCACTGTCAGTGTGATTGTAGTCTTGTGCAACCATTGTGGAGATTCCTCGGAAAACTAGGATAAGAGATCCCATTTGACCCTGCTATTCCCCTGCTAGGAATATAAGCGAAGGAATTAAAAGAATCATTTCATAAAGACATATGTGTGCCCATGTTCATAGCAGCTCAGTTTGTGATAGCCCAATCTTGGACACAACCCAGATGCCCATCAACTGGAGTCTGGATAAGGAAGATGTGGGGTTTTTTTTTTAATAAAATGAAGTATTACTCTGCCATAAAGAATGACAAGTTTCATTCATTCTTGTGCAAATGGACACACCTTGAGAACACACCAATAAGTGAAATAAATAGATCACAGATATGTAAGTACCATATCTTTTCTTTGGTATGAGAACCTGTAGATGTAATTGAGTTCTAGAATGTATGATAGATTTTGTGAAATAGGAAATACTCAAAAAGAATGGGGCAGGGGAAAGTAATGAGGGGAAAGAATAAATATGATTTGAAAAAAAAGAAAGCACATGTATAAAGAGGGTGGAGGGTTGTGGGGTGGGTTGGGATATGGGTAAAATGAAAATTAACTCATGTCATATAATGGTACAAATTCCCCAATGTTGAATGTGATTGTAAGCTATATATAAAATGTACCAATAAAGAATTTAATTGAAAAAAATACACTTAAGGGCTGGAGATTTAGCTCAGTGGTTCCGGTGCCTGCCTAATAAGCACAAGGTCCTTGGTTCAATCCCCAGTAATCATAAATAACAATAGGCGAGGTGGTGACTCATGCCCACCAGCAATCAGTACTACACACCACAGTGCTGGTTTGTGCCTGTAATCCCAGCACTTGGGAGGCAGAGGCAGGAGGATTGCTAAATTTGAGACTTGCCTGGGTTACATAATGAGCTCAGGGCCAGCCTGAACTACAAAGTGAGACCCTGTCTCAAAAAAAAAAAAAAGCACTGGAATGCAAGGAAACATGAACAATGATAAATATTATCATTAAATATGTTCAAATGTTATTTTCACGAAAAATATTTTAAAGACTAATTAAAAATATACCTTTCTTTCTCATTGTAAAACTCCAATCTAGAAAATGTAATTTGGGTTCCAAATCAGAAAATCATTTTAGCATGGAATATTGATCATGTCCACAAACACACTCACACAGACAACACACAGACACACACACACACACACACACACACACGCAAAGCAAACAATAGCATTTAATGAGGAAATCAGATCCCTATACACTTGAAAAATTCTCATTTGTACATTGACTGAACATTACGTACTACTATACAGAATAGCATTTTGTTCAGTTCTTACCAAACAAAGTATTTTGATATGTAACATGTTTAAGCCATTAATTCTTGTGATCTTGTTGTTGGCCAAACTAAGGTGAATTAGACTTTTGCAGAGCTCCAGTCCACCGATTTCTTCTATTTCATTGTCTGTGTACCATGACTACGTTTAAGGAAAATAGGATTACGTGCATTTTGACGGAAAAAAGAATTAGTGTTAAATCATCACTAGACAACTAAGATAATTGCATAAATAAAGTATTGCATGCCCAATATAGGACGAGCATTAAATCCTGAGATATATTTTTCTTCTAGAATATTGGAACATACTGTATAATATATATTATATATATAGATTAGAAAATAACATATCGTATAGATCTTAAGAATATCAGAATATAACAAAACTAGTTGTATGTGGTAGCACACACTTGTTTTCCCTACACTCAGGGAACTGAGGCAGGAGGATTGCTGAGAGCTAAAAAAAGACTGGGTTACTTAGTGAAACAAAACCAAGAAAGAGAAGAAAGAGGAAAAGGAGAAAGGAGGAAGAGGAAAAGATGGGGGTATTATGCCTTGTATCTAGATGCCCCCCCAAAACCTCATGCAGTCACAGGGAGGGCTTTTTCAGAGGTGGCTGAATCTAGAGTGTGTGATTGATCCATGGTACAATGCTAGGATTAAGGGTGCTGGACAATCATTTTAGCATGGAATATTGATCATATCCACAAACACACACACACACACACACACACACACACACACATACACACTCATACCCTAAGCAAACAATAGCATTTAATGAAGAAATCAACTCCCTATATAACTGAAAAATTCTTATTCATACATTTACTAAACATTATCCATTACTGCTGTAAAGAATAACATTTTGTTCAATACTTACCAAACAAAGTATTTTGATCAGTAACCTGTATAAGCCATTAATTCTTGTGATCTTGTGTTGTCCAAAGGTGATTTCCTACTAAGTAAATCCACCGATTGGTTTGGCACTGACCTAATCCCAGTAGCTGGACGCAAGACAGGGCACAGGAAGATACTTGCCCTACCCCTTGCTTGTTTTGCTTCCTTCTGCCTGCCATGAACTGTTTCTCCTCTGTGATGCCTCCCTGCTCTGGAGCCAGCTGGACTGAAACTTTGGGAGCTAAATATACCTTTCTTCCTTTGACTCTGGGTATTTTGTATTTTGACCCAGCAACAGGAAAAGGAACTAAGATAAAAAATAACAATTTAAAAAAAAAGACATAGCTTTTGACTGCATTTAGATGAACTTTCATTCATATGTGACTCATTTAATCTATATGAGCTGCCTCCTTGGTAGTGTATTTTTCCTTGGTTAAATAATGAGTCCATGAAAAATGCACTTCCCCCCAGATGAGCCATCTGAATATAGGGTCCCTCAGCAAGCTGCATCATATTCACTGCTAGACCAGCTTCCTGTGACATGTCTCCTGTACACACAGATGGTCCAAAGACCAGTGCCTTTTACAGAAAGGAATACCATTTCCACTCCCTCAACCTCTACTTGCTTTTCTTCTTCCTTGAAAATTAATGACGTTTGAACTCCACCTTAATTTCATCTGTTAAGTTTCTCTATTTTAAAAAATTCTTTAAAATGTTACTATTTTATCCTGTGTCCCATCCTTGTAAGCAACTAAAACTACACTCTCAAAGTCACCGATTCTAATCAAATAAAAACAACGTAAACATGAGAAGTCAAAAGAATGTCTCCCAAAACTCCCAACTCTCCTGAAGTCAATCCAAGGGACACCAAGGGGCAGAATAGCATAAGTCACACACCCACATTATTCAAAAGGTAAGAGATTAGAAAAACAGGTGAAAGAGGTGCTCGGGGAGGTCAACGGATAATAGAACTAAATAGATAATGGACGTAATTACCGAAATGATCCAAGGGCTTTCAGAACACATCATCAAAAGCTAAATGAACGAATCAAAATGGAAAAAAATTTCAAAAACATGAAAGACCAGTTTAGCAAAGATTAGAGTCCATGAAAGAATTTTAATCAGCAATCCAGGAGATTAAAAATTACATAGAAACACGGGCAGCAAAAGCAATCAGTGTGAGGGCAGAATTTCAGAACTAGAAGAAAAGGATGCAATGATGCTTTCAATGATCAGTTACTCAAAGATGCCTCAGAGAACATGAAAAAAAAGGGGTCCAGCAGCTGCTAGAGAACACAAGGAAGACTAATCTGGGAATAAGTGGAGTAAGTGACGTATCAGAAGACAAAACAAATGGCATAAAAAACCTGTTCACAGAAATGATGGTAGAAAACTTCCAAAATATAGGGAAAGAAATAAACATAGAGATAATTGAAGTATATAGAGCCCTAAATAGCCATGACCTAAAGAGAACTACCCTGCACCACATTATTCTCAAACTACAGAAGTCCACCACAGAGACAAAGCTTTAAAAGCTGTTAGAGAAAGGCAACCAATCACATATAAAAGCAAACCCATGAGAACCACAGCAGACATCTCTACACAATGCTTAAAGGCCTGGGAGGGTTGGAATGAAGTGTCTGAAGTCTTAAAATATAGTAACTTCCATCCCAACTTATTTATCCTGAAAAAATTTTCCTTCAAAATGATGTAGAAATGAAGTATTTACATAACAAAAATTGCCTCAAGAAATTCATGAATACAAAATCAGTATTACAAAAAAATTTTCAAAAATATCCTAGAAAGAGCCAACGAAGTCAATATTGACAGTAAGTTAAAAAAAAGAAAAAGAAAAGAAAAGAATATGCCTGGTGGGGCAAGCAGTTAAGCAAAAGGAAAAAAAAGAAAGAGAATCAAAATTACCCCATGCATATTCTCAGATCATAGTGCAACGAAAATAGAAATCAATGGTAAAAAAAAAAAAGCAAAAACAAAACAACTGACAGAAACTACGCAAGACGAAGCTGAAAACTAAAATTAGGAACAAAACAAAGGGTCCACTTTCACTGCTCCTGTTCAACATAGTTCTCAAAACATTAAGGCAATTGATAAGAAAAAGAAATAGAAGGTATATGGATAAGAAAGGAAGTTAGGGCCAGGGATTTAGCTGGATGGTTCCAGTGTCTGCCTAGCAAGTGCAAGGTCCTGAGTTTGATCCCTAGTAACCACATACAATACTGGGCATGGTGACTCAGGCCTGTAATCCCAGCACTCAGGAGGCCGAGGCCGGGGATTGCTGAGTTCGAGGCTTGCCTGGGCTACATAGTGAGCTCAGGGCCAGCCTGAACTCGGAAGTGAGACCCTGTCTCAGAAAAAAAAAAAAAAATTCAAACAGTAACAAATGCTGGAGAGGCCGTGGCGGGGGGGCGTCTACCCTGCTGGTGAGAGTGTAAACTGGTACAATCACTATAGATGCCACTAAGCATGGAGATTCCTTTAAAAGACTAAAAATAGAAATTCCATTTTCCTCAGCTATTCCTGCTCTAGGTATCTTCCAAAAAGAGGTAAAGACATTATATCACAGTGAGATATGCATAGCCATATTTACCGCTAAATTTTGGAAGCAACCTATATGTCTATGAACAGATGAATGGATGAAGAAAATGTGGTATTTACACACAATGGAGTACTACTCTGCCATAAATAAGAGTAAACTGGAATCAGTTGTAGGAAAATGGTTGCATGTTGAAACCATAACGTTAAGTAAATCAGACACACAGGCACATGGTTTCTCTTATACAATAAGCCCAAAATATTAAAAAAATGCAAAGAAAAAGAGAAAAATACTACTGTAATCCAGTATGAGCAATATATCTAGAAGTATACCTTGATTTACTATAATTGTCTTATTGTTTTTAGCCTTTTAGTCTGACTGTTTCTCATTATATATGATAATTAACTTTAAAGAGACTTTTTTTTTTTTTTGAGGCAGGGTCTCACGTTGTAGTTCAGGCTGGCCCTGAGCTCGCTATGTAGCCCAGGCAAGCCCTGAACTCCTCTGCCTCCTGAGTGCTGGGATTACAGGCTTGAGTCACCACACCTGGTATCATTGCATGTTTACTGGGGATCGAACCAGGGACTTTGTGCTTGCAAGGCAGATGCCGGAACCACTGAGCTAAATCCCCAGCACCTATAAAGACGTTTAAAATAAATAAGTCTAATGCCTTTTAAATATTTTGAAAAATACTTAAAAGGAGGTGGAGGAGAAGGGAAAGAAACAAATAATTGAAATGTGTTATGCAGACATACCAATTACCCACAGTGGATACAATCATTATGCACTGAAAACATAACTAATAAAAAATTTAAAAGCCATCAATCCCACTCAGCTCTCTGTCTTTAATCTCTAACTAGTTTCTAGAATTTAATGTCCTTTCCCATCAAAGCTGTTTTCCCTCTCAAGTAGCCTCTGACATGGCCTTTCTCAGCCACTCATAATCTGCAGGACAGCTTATCAATCACCAATACCTGGTATCTTCCTTAAAAACATCTATCATTGGGGCCGGAGGGTTAGCTCAGTGGTTCCGGCGCCTGCCTCGCAAGCACAAGGTCCTGAGTTCGATCCCCGGTAACCACATATAATGCTGGGTGTGGAGACACGCCCACCAATGATCAACACCGCATACCACAATGCTGGATGTGGTGGCTCACGCCTGTAATCCCAGCTCTCGGGAGGTAGAGACAGGAGGATTGCTGAGTTCGCGGCGGCTTGCCTGGGCACCATAGTGAGCTCAGGGCCAGCCTGAACTACAAAGCAAGACCCTGTCTTAAAAAGCAAAAAAACAAACAAACAAACAAACAAAAAAAAACATCTATCATTGCCTTCTTTTTTATTCACATCTTTGTCAACTTAACTTCCCGTTAGCACAAATAGGTGTCTCTAACATCCACCTCTTCAAGTCCTTGAGTCACTTTATACAGTGTAGTCAGGTTAATTTTTTGCAAAATGTTGACTGGACATCACGCTTTCATTGGGGAATTCTCATAGGATGAATTCCAAACTCTTCACTTGGATATATAAGGCCTTTTATGTAAACAAAACCTATTTATTCAATTTCACCTCCCTATGATCTGATGGGAATCCCCCATTTCTCCCAGGTCAATTCTCTCAATCATCTGAAATACCAAGAACTTTCTTACTTGGCAACAAGATAGATATAGATAGATAAATATTGTTTTCCTACTTACTCCTTTCTAAACCTTACCCAGTTTTCAGGACTTACTCCAAATAGTGCGATGGTGGGGTTTTTTCTGTTTCTCTTAAACTTTCACATTAAGCTATTTTTTTGTGATAGAGAATCTTCATTTTTAATTTCTTTTTTATTACTTTTTAAATTACCCAAGTAAGTGCCAATGATAGGCTAGAAGTACAAATTCAAAATACATATTAAAAATACATATTAAAATATTATTAACCGTGATATAACCATTTTATCAATAGAAAAAAAAGACAAATCAACCCAATAGAAAATGGACAAAGAATATGCCCAGGAAAATGCTAGAAAAGTGAATCTAAGTGGTTACTAAAAATATGAAAAGGTGTTCTATTTCACCCGTAGTCAGAGGAAAACAAGTTAAAATGTCAGCACTCTGAGAGGCTGAGAGCTAGACCACAAATTCCAGCCCAACTTGGGCAACTTACCAAGACTCCATCTCAAATGAAAATACTAAAAAGGGAAGGGGATGTAGCTCAGTGTAAAAGCCATGGGTTCGATCTCTAGCACCACAAAGAAAAAAGCAGGAAAGAACAAGAAATGTAAGGCATCATCTTCACTCATCGGTTTAATAAACATTTTAGAACAGACCTCTGTATACTACTGAGTTCGTTCCTTGTGACATAGCCGCTGTGGAGACCGTCGGGCACAATCTACC
>PVIC010018293.1:0-13122 GCA_004025085.1 Thryonomys swinderianus
TTAGGTGAAATAAAATATATTATTAAAAATAATCTCAACTGTACTTTACTTCTTGGTTTATGGCCACAGAAAATTTAAAGATACTAGATTGTCAAAATTGTGGCTTATTTCATATTTTCCTTGACTGCCTTTTCTAATACATAAATCATATCTATACTATTATCTTGACAAATCCTCCCATAAATGCCTTACAGGTGCTTATTTTTTATTAAAGAAAGAAAATCAGCAAGGAATTATTATTATTTTAGATTTAACTGAAAAAAATCAGGAATTTTTGCAAGTGAACAACTTTTTTAAAAAGCAAACTATGAGCTGGGCGTGGTGGCTCATGCCTGTAATCCCAGCACTCAGGAGGCAGAGACAGGAGGATTGCTGAGTTTGAGGCTTGCCTAGGCTACATAGTGAGCTCAGAGCCAGCCTGAACTACAAAGCGAGACCCTGTCTCAAAAAAAAAAAAAAAAAAAAGCAAACTATGAAATTTGTCTGAATGCAAGCTTAGATTCTCTGTGATATGGGGTTATATTCTGGTAGAGAACTGAATTCTATGGTTTAAATACGGTTTGGCCTCTCTGAAATTCATGTTACTGTTAAATCCCACTGTGAGAGTTCCAGAACAATAGAAACTTAACCTGACTGTAGTAGTGCCTGAGGTGGGGCTTTTGAGAGGTGATCAAAATCATCAGGGTGGAGTCTTCACAATCAACTACTGAAAGCTTTACTAGAAGAGAATAAAGGAGATATTACACACACAAACACACAGTCCCTTTTCCTCATCCTACCTTGGGAATCTGCCTGAAAGAAAGCCAATACCAGACATGGCCCCTTGACCCAGGATTTTGAGTCGAAATAAACCTCTTATTACTCAGAGGCTTTGTAAGCCAGAGAATTTATCTATAATTTAATGATATGATTTAATTGCCCTTATTTTTCCAGGTGTATTCCATTTATAGATGTGTACTGATTTTCCATGTATGATAATATAAAGTTTCCTTTACAAAACATATTTTTAAAAAGAATTAATTGAAACATGAAAAGTAAGTCTATATGTTTTAATGCAAATTTAAAAATTGGAGGGATATAAGAAGGTGTGGTTTATCTATAAAATGGAGTATTACTCTGCCTTAAAGAATGATTAAGTTTGAGTCATTTATACTCAAATGGATGTACCTTCAGGCATACTCATAAGGGAAATAAATAGATCACAGATGTGTAAATATCATATCTGTTCCTTGGTATGAGAAATTGAAGATGGTAATGAGTTCTGGAATGTATGATGGCTATTGTGAAATAGAAAATATTCAAAGGGAAATGTGGTGGAGGAGTAATGAGGGGTAAAGAAAAATGGTGATTAAAAAAGGGAAACAAAACTTATGTATTTAGAGGATGGGTAGGGGAATGGAAAAAATGAGAATTAAATTGTATCATATACTGGTACAAATTCCCAATATTGAGTGTGATCATGATATGATGTGTATATACAATGTACCAATAAAGATTAATTTTTTTAAGAGGAAGAAAAGAAAAAAGGAGAGAGACAAAACCTATGAGGACAGAGCTCATTTTTATAAGGGAAATCAAGAGCATAGGATTTTAAGAGATGAACAACTTTGAAAGGTTTTGGATGAATTGGAGACATAAAGCAAACTTGTTAATAACACAGTTTATTCTCCAATTGTACCACATCAAAATTAATCTTGCCACAGACAAGGCTGCATGTTCCTGTCAGCTCCTTTTCTTGCGTGTGTTGAGTTTGCTAGCAAGCCTGCTATTTCACACTGCCTTGCTGCTACACGACATTTATTTAGGGAGACTCAGAAATCTTCTCAAGCCATTGAGACAAAAATATAGTAAAGCACTGGTGTTGATACAGAGATATTACTAAGGAAGTTCGGCACTGTAAGGGAGAGGTAGGATCTTCAAGTTTATTAAAAAGTAGAAACTGTTAAAGCTAGTTCCATCTAAGAAACAGGTTAAACTGCAGAATAACTAAGGTAAACTGTGTAGGAGAAAAAAACATTTTAAGTCATCCCTTCTAGTGTTTGAATGTTTTACTGATATAGTGCAGTATCATCACATTTTTAAAACTATTTTAAAGGAAACTGTAACTTATACTACAAACAAAAACGGTTTTTAGCCCCAGACTTGAAGCTAGAGGGCACCATTATCAGCCAGGCTTGAGGTTTTTAGGGGGCCAAAGCAGAAGGTTCACAGGGGTCCAGTAGTTCGAGGCCACTCTCTACTAGGGTTTTTAAATTTGTTTTTGTTTTGTTTTGTTAAAAGAACTGTTCAGCAGCAACAGATCAGAAGAGTTGCATAACAGAGGAAAGTATCTGAGAAGATACAGCAAGACTTCTCTGTGTTTGAGGTCTGCTAGCAGCTGCCAAAGAGTCAGCATAGAAGATAATAATGGCGGTGGCATGATGCAAGAAGCTCTTGCTAAGACATTAGTCTTGTGGAGCCACACTGGACTCCTGTTGGCAGATGTTTCTCTGGACATCAAAAAAGGAATGAAGAGGCCGGGGATTTAGCTCAGTGGTTCTGGCATCTGCCTTGCAAGCGCAAGATCTCAAATTCGATTCCCAATTACCACATACAACCATACTGGGCTTGGTGACTCACACCCACCAGCAATCAGTACCACATACCACAATGCCAGGCGTGCTGGCTCATGCCTGTAATCCCAGCACTCGGGAGACAAAGACAGAAGGATTGTTCTGAGTTCAAGGCTTGCCTGGGCTACATAGTGAGCTCAGGGCCAGCCTGAACTATAAAGCGAGACCCTGTCTCAAAAAGAAAAGGTATGAAGCGTGGAAGACTTTTCCTCCTAAACACAAGACTCCCTCTCACTTCTATTCTTTTTCTTCCCTACTTTTTCAAGGTCATTATCAGAATCATGAGATACTTGACTGGTTGGTTGACGATTGTCTCCTTCCTCTTCATTCAGACATAACCTTGCATGAGTAAAGATGGTATTTTTTATTGCTTTAATTTCAAAGTTTGGAACAATGTCTAGAGTCTCAATAGCTACTTGCTAAGTGAATTAATATATTGAGAGATGACACAACACTAAAGTGACTCCCTTTCCAGCTATGAATTCAGTATAAACAGAACCCAAAAGATGTACCTAACTCATGCCAATAAGGACACTTACAAGTCTGAGACAAGAATTCCCTCCAAGTTTAGTTCAATATTAGTTATAACATTGTAGATATCATTTTTTAAAAATTTTACTTTACTAAAAAATAAATACAAGAATGAGATTATAAGTGAAGAATGAAAACAATTCTCAGATAATGAATGATGTAGGTTTTTCCATCCTGAACTTTCAACATGCATTTCTGGTCTCCTGAAATAATTGCTAGCATCTCTACATTGAGACTTCATTATTTTTCATTAGCATAAGGTAGATATTCAGTGAAAATTTATTAGAAATTACAAATTTGAAAAACCCAGAATGTATTTAATCACAAGAACCAATCTGTTCTTTATTACAGCTTTTGCTAATGTAGTTGAAAGACAAAAGCACTTCCTTTTAGATTTTCCCACCGCTGTCTTCAATCCTTTCTGATCACTGCTGGCTTATCTGTGGGCATTTCTTTTGTGACAGCCCAGTAAATGTGGGCACTGATCACATCCTCATCCTTAAGTCTATTCTCATCTACACATGATTTCTCACCTCCACAATCTTTCAACAGTCAGGTTAAGTATCGCATAGCTATTCCAAACTCCTACTTTCCCCCTTGATATCCTCTGAACCTGCTCCCCTTTACTTTTGAATCACCCTCCCATGTTCACTAGAAATTCCCTAGTGCTCTCACACTCAACATTCCCAAATTCCTTCATTACCTCCTCACCTCTGTTCTTCCTTCATCATGTTTTCCATCCCAGAAAGCAACCTCAACTTTGGTTCTTCCTTGCCATCGCCTCACATCTCTCACTGACCAATCACAAAACTCGAAGTTTCTAAAGACTTGCATTTTTCTGCCTTACCACCTCTCCATAGTGTACTTCCAGAGTGCCTTTACGGACAGCATGGAAACACACTGATCACTCTCTTTCTTCAATACCTTCAAGAGCCACTGGCATGAGAACAGAAGAAAAATACTTCTCAGTATGGCACTAAAACTCCTGCAGAAGTTTAATCTCCCTTACAAGACATTAAGAGGGTAGAAACTATATTTGGAGGTCAGACTTTTGGGGAGGTAACAAAGGTAAAATAAGGTTGCACGGGTGGTAACTTGTTATGGTTTAGGTCTAAAATGCTCCCCCAGTGTCTCAGAGGTGTATTCAGAGAAAGAGCTTTTGGAAAATGATTGGATGAAGGAAGTGCTACACACATTAGTGAACTAATCCATTGCTGAGTTTGTGGCTGAATGTGCTGCTAGAAGTGAGGGAGACCCTGAAGGTGGGTCAGTGGGGGCGTGACCTGGAGAGTGTGCTCTTCTCAGGTCCCCCCTCCTCTCTCTGTTTCCTGCCTGCAGCTGACCTCCACTGGGACCTTCCACCAGGCAGTTTCTGCCTTAGAACCAGCCGACCATGTATTAAACGCACTGGAAACTGAACCAAATCAACTTTTCTTCCTTCAATTTGTGGATGTCAGGTATTTCATCCCAGTGATAGGAAAGTCGTCCTGATCTAACTGGACTGTGCTTGTATATGAAAGGGAAGAGAGGCCCGAGCTAGGACTCAGTTTCTGTCACCAAGTTGTATCTCTGGTTCTGTGATACAGCAAGAAGACATACACCAGAAATTCACTAGATGCAACTCCTTGACCTAGGACTTTCCAGGATCGAGATCTGTTACAAATAAAATTTCTTTCCTTTGTATATGATGAAGTAATATGCTATTAGCAACCAAAACAGACTATGCAGTACTATTCCTATGCTTAAATCAATTTCAGCCCCCACTGTATCAACTCAAACACTATTAAATTTTTATGCAAATTATTCAACTTCTTCTCCAGACAATTATTCTTTCTTCCTAAAACACCCCTCTACCTTCTCTACCTGATTTCATCTTTCAAGATCAGTGTCTAAAGTTTCTTCCTATCTAACATTTTTTTCCTCCTTCTACTCACTCACCTAAATACTCCCAGTTAGGTTCTCATGACTTGGCAAACTTCTACCACAGAGGTGAGCTACATAATTATTATGCTAATAACTATGTTTTAGCATTCCTGCTGTAGCAAAAGTTTGCATATAATAAGAGCTCTGAGAATTATTTTGGAGATTAAATAAATGAATGGAAAAACATGTTAGTAGGGTGGAAATGAACCTCAGTGCGAGAACATATATCTGTATACAATATATATGCTATATATACATGTCATATACATATTTTCTTTGGGATATATATCCTAAAGAAAATGGTAGTCATGCAGAAAGCTATCTGTTTTATAACTAGATACTATTCCTCAATCAGGAAACACTGCTTCCCCCATTCTCTTTCCCTCCAAATCTTATGACCCTTCCCTCCTCCCAAAGATAATCATTCTCCAGATCAAAGTTCTATCCAGTGTCAGTGCCACATATATCAGAGAAGATGAGTCTCTCATATGGAGACTGTACCTAACTACTGTTCTTTTCAGAACATGCTTGAGAAATCTGGGTTTCACCCCTTTACAAAGCTTGTCTGGGTGTCCAGTTTCCGATACTTTCACAACTCGAGTATTAACATTTAATACTCCTCCCCTGGGCTAGGTAAAGACCATGGTATAGTAATCTCTCTTTGTTACCTCTTGACATTCCCGAATTACCCAACAACAAATAACTGGCTTGTATTCTGTGGCTGGCATTTGAATCTGTATTCTTCCTAATGATTATCATTTGTCAACAATCACTTATTGATTGCTCCCATCTGGATCTTGAATGAAGGTGGATATATCTGCATTTCACATAGACACGGTGCACAGAAAAGCACACTGCGCTAGGGAAATGAGGTGGCCAGAAACAAAATGAATAGCACCAATCCAAATTATATTAACTTTTAATGAGCTAAGATGAAAAGACCTCCAGGGACATAGGGTTCTTGAAGAGGAATAAAAATGCAGGCTGATGAAATACCATTTTGACTAGCCTTTGCAGAGGTTGAAATTCTGTTTTCTCCAAATTCTGCACATTTTCCATGCAGCTGAAATACCTATTAAAATACATATTTCACAGTGATTGTATGCATCTCCGCTTCTCTTTAATGGGAGCCACAGGGAGATGGGGTTTGAATCAGAGGGGGAAAAGATGCCTTAGGAAACTTTCTGAATAATTAAACTCCAAACCGAACCCAGCTCAATGCCACCCAAATGTGGTGCATGCAGATTTGAGAAGGATGAACGAACCGTAGGGTTTTTAAAAAACTTAGATGATCAATTTTGAATTGGATTCTAGACATTTTTAATTTAGACTTGTAATCTTTTGTCCTTAAAAAAATGACACTAGGTATAAACTGCTATGGCCAATAGTACGAATTCATGTCACAACAGAACACAAAGCCCACTTCAGTCTCTTACTAAATCATTGGGTAGGCTGGAGTGGAGCTCCAGGATAGAAGGAAGGAAAGAAAGTCATTGGGCTAATCACTTAATCTCCCTACAACTGTCTACTAATCTACATCTATATGTTAAGAATAATGATATTCTTCCCTGAGGAAATGTTGATGGATTTCTTTCTATGTATAGATTACATTGAACAAGTTGCCTAGCACCCACCAGTCCTGCAATAAAAGATTATTGTTATTTCATTATTTCAAAAAACATTTATTAAGTGCTTCCAGTGTACTAAGCTCCAAATTAGGGAGCACAGTGATGAGCAGGGGAGGGAGGGCAAGCCTCTATCATCATGTTAAAAGAGAAATAAATGAAATAATTCCTTTTATCAGTAAGTGCTCCACAGATAGCAAATAAGGCTTTCACAGGGTAGATCAGGGAAGGTATTTCTGCAGAGCCAGTGACTGAGCTGAAAACTAAGAAAGACAAATGGGTAATCCGCAAGTAGGAAAAAGAGCATGTTCAAAGCTCCTAGAGTAGGAAATCAGCTGAGCTGTATGAGGAAAGATGAAAGACCAGTGTGCTTTGAAGGTTTTAAGTATAAAAGGCTGCATGGAAGTCTGGGTACAACACTGTGTAGACAACTTTTGGAGTTGAGATTTTTTTTTTTTTTTTGAGACAGGGTCTCGCTTTGTAGTTCAGGCTGGCGCTGAGCTCACTATGTACCCCAGGCAAGCCTCGAACTCAGCAATCCTTCTGCCTCTGCCTCCCGAGTGCTGGGATGACAGGCGTGAGCCACCATGCCCAGCATTGTGGTATGTGGTGTTGATTGCTGGTGGGCGTGTCTCCACGCCCAGCATTGTATGTGGTTACCAGGGAACAAACTCAGGACCTTGCACTTGCAAGGCAGGCGCCAGAACCACTGAGCTAACCCTCCGGCCCTGGAGTTGAGATTTTATATTATAATGAAAGGAAAACTACTGAAAAATTTGGGGGCAGAAAGTGGTGTTGAAATATGCCTAATTTAATATTCTTTCCCAAACACTTGCTGCCCTCACCATATCTAGGGCAATACACACAAATTAGGATTCATCATTTAGTTTTCAACACCTACTAGCTGCCGGGCCCCTGTGCACTCTTATTACCCAGATCTTCTCAATTTCAAGAGAAGAGAGAGAGAGAGAGAGAGAGAGAGAGAGAGAGAGAGAGAGAGAGGCAAGATGCCACCTTATAGCAAGATGTGACCAATATTTACAAAGGATGATCGAAAACTACAGTGCAGTTTACAAAACTATTCCAGCAAAATTCATTGCCACTGTTTCCCCTCAAAGTATACAGGTTAACCCAGCAAAGTCCACCTTCAGGGTCCATAGGCTCAGTCTTTGCAGATTTTTTCTTAGAACCTAACTAATAACTTGGTGGAAACTGCCGCAATTTTGCAAAAGCCACAAATGTCCTCTACAATTTTGGGAGTTAGGGCAGGAAGTTTGTAAGAGTGTTTCCCAGAGTGCTATTTGGATCTCCTGCTGCTGATTGGCTACTGCCCTGTAACCATAGGGGCAGATACACCAGCTTTCCTGCGCCTGAATGGGTTGACATACTGGGAGAGTGTTCCCTATTTTGTTTTTCTTTTCTTTTTTTTAATTGAATTCTTTATTGGTACATTTTATACACAGCTCACAATCACACTCAATATTGGGGAATTTGTACCAGTATATGACAGAAGTTAATTCTCATTTTTACCTATATCCCTACTTCCCCACAACCCCCCATTCCTTATATACATGATATTTCTTTTTCTTTCCAAATTAAATTTTTCTTTCCCCTCATTATGTTCTCCCACCACATTCCCTTTGAATATTTCCTATTTTACAAAATCTATCATACATTCTAGAACTCATTTATGTCTACAGGTAGTTAGACCAAAGAAAAGATATGGTATTAACATATCTAGGATCTATTTATTTCACTTGTTAGTGTATCCTCAAGGTGTATCCATTTGCACATAAATGAATGAATCTTGTCATTCTTTATGGCAGAGTAATACTCCATATTATTATATATTTTTTAATGCATCTCCCTTATCCAGTCTCCAGTTGATGGGCATCTGGGTTGTTTCCAAGATTGGGCTATTACAAACTGAGCTGCTATGAACATGAGTGTACATATAACTTTACAATATGATTCTTAGAATTCCTCTGGGTATGTTCCTAGCAGGCGGATAGCAGGGTCAAATGGACCTCTAATCCTAGTTTTCTGAGGAATCTCCACACTGATTTCCACAACGGTTGTACAAGTCTCCAATCCCACCAGCAGTGGAGAAAGGTTCCTTTCTCCCCACAGCCTTACCAGCATTTATTGCTGTTTAATTTTGCAACAGTAGCCATTCTTTATGGAGTGAGATGAAATCACAGTGTTGTTTTTATATACAACACTCAAATGACCAGTGATGTTGAACATTTCTTCATATGCTTCTTAGCTGCTTTGCTTCTGTCTTTGAGAAGTCTCTGTTCATTTCAGATGCCCATTTTTGAATTCGGTCTTTAAACTTGGAGGGACTGATTTGTATAAGTTCTTTATATATTCTAGATAACAGCCCTTTGTCTGACAAACAGCTATAAAAAATTTTTCCCATATTATTGGCTGTCTTTCAGCGGCATCAGTGGTTTCCTTTGCTGTGCAGAAGCTTTTTAGAGGATGAAATCCTATTTGCTGATTCTTTCTGCTAGTTCTTGTGCTATAAAGGTTTATTCATGAAGTCTCTGCCTAAGCCAATGCCTCCAAGAGTTTTACCTAACCTGTTTTCTAGCAGGCTTATTGTTTCTGTTTTACTGTTTAAGTCTCAAATCCATTGTGATTTTAGTTTAGAACGTGGTGAGAGATAGGTCTAGCTTTAGTTTTTGGCAGGTTAAAGCCCAGTTTTTCCAGCACCACTTGTTAAAGAGGTTTTCTTTCCTCCATTGAGGTTGTTTGGCTCCTTTGTCAAAGATAAGGTGGCTTAGTGAATCTGGAGTTGTTTCTGGATCTTCTAATCTATTCCACTGGTCCCCAGGTCTGTTACTTTGCCAGTACCATATAGTTTTCATCACAGTGGCTTTATAGTAGAGGTTTAGGTTGGGGATTGTAATACCCCCTGCCATGTCGTGGTTGCTTAGAATTGCTTTTGCTATTCTAGGCCTCTTGTGGTTCCAGATTAATATTTGGATTATTTTTTCTAGCTCTGTGAAATATGGTGATGGAATTTCAATTGGAATTGCATTAAATCTGTATAGTAGTTGTGGGAGTATAGCCATTTTGACGATGTTGGTTCTCCCTACCCAGGAACAAGGGATGTCTTTCCATTTTCTGATATCCTCTTCTATCTCCTTTTTTCACATTCCTGTAGTTTTCGGAGTAGAGTTCTTTCACCTCCTTTGTTAGATTGATTCCTAAATATTTCATTTTTCTGGTTGCTATTGTAAAAGGGATTGACTCCCCAGTTTCTCTTTCAGTGAGTCTGTTGTTTGTATAGATAAAGGCTGTTGATTTTTGAGCATTGTTCTTGTATCCAGCTACACTACTAAATTTGATGATTAAGTCTAGCAGTCTTTTGGTTGAGTTTTTAGGATCCTCTAGATAGAGAATCATATCATCAGCAAATAATGAAAGATAGGTTGGAGGTTGTTTTCCTGCAATGCTTGAAATACTTCCCTCCACATTCTCCTTGTGTTGAGTGTTTGTGTTGAAAAGTCTGCTGTGATCCTAATGGGCTTCCCTTTGGAGGTGATTTTCTTCCTTTCTCTAACTGCTTTTAGTATTTCATTCTTGTGTTGTGTGTCTGGAACCTTGATCATTATATGTCTAGGTGTAAATATTTTTATGTCATGGCCTTTTGAAGTCCTATAGGCCTCATTTATCTATATGTCCAATTCTTTTCCTGTGACGTTTTCTCCCATTATCTCTGACAACCGTTTTTTTTAATGTCTTTTGCACTGTCTCCTGCTTCCTCCAATTAGTCTTACGTTATTTTTTCTTTGAATCATCTAGAAGCTGTTGGATTGATTTCTCATGGTCCCTTGCCCTTTTCCATAGATTATGTCTTTCCTGTTCATTGGCTGCTATCCTATCCTCTAGGTCTGAAATTCAGTTCTCTGCTTCATTCATCCTACTTTGCAAACTTTCGTTCTCCTTCTTCATCACCTGGAGCTCTGCTTGAAGCTGTTTAAAAGGTTCCATTGCTTCCGCTATCTTGGATTCTATTATCTCACTGATCTCTTCTTTAATGAAGCCCTTCACTATGGACAGTATCTCTGTTTTCATTTCAGAGATGAGTTCTGATTCCATTTTACTAGATCTGCTTTTGATACCATCTCAAAGAGTCCTGGTGTTTGAGTTTCAGTTTGCTCTACTTCCCTTTTCCCTGAATTCCCCTGTGGTGGTGATCTTTGTGTCTGGCTTTTGGAATAGTTTCTCATTTCTACTCCTTTGTTGTTACTAATGTTATTTAATTCCTTGCCTGGCATCCAGGTAATGTTTGTTGCAGGTCTCTTTCTTTCTATTATTCAGGACCCTTTGGAAGTAGCACCTTCCTGAGGTGTCCTCCTTGAATCTGCAATGATCCTTGTGAGTTCTCAGTTCTGGCACATCATGGGAGGTATTTGAACAGAATATTCACATAATCTTTGTTACCATAATAAAATCAGTACCAACAACAGTGTTAAACAAAGTAAATGAAATTAAAAGTTTTGATAATTTCTACTCTGAAGACTTTGAAGTCATGAGTTACCTCTATGTCTATATGCCAAAATTTACAATTAATCAGCAACGTGTATACAACATGTAGGTCTTAAATGTACCTGCAGTACCCTTTGGGAATAAAAGGTCACTAGGGAGACAGGAAGGAAAATGAAAGCTTAGAAATAGGGTTAGCAGATTTATAAAGATCACATAGATCTTGAGAACTTCATGTATGCCAGAGGGTGAAAGAGGCTAAAGAGACATATATAAGATAGTACCAACTGAGAGCTGCAAGACCCCTGGAGACTTTGCTCACCTTCTTATAACTGTACAGAAGAAGAATTAGGGCAGACTGAGAGGTTGTACTTCTGGAGTTTGGTTCCGACTGGAAGACAGGAGAGGGTGTGGGAACAGGAGATGAAGAGAGGGACCTAGGAGTAGAAGGCAAAACGGAAACTAGTTTCCCTCTTCTATAAAGATGTAAGCAATTAAGAGGACAGAAACCCAGAAAGTTGAAGAGTTTCAGTGTCAGCAGAGTAGGAAAATAGAAAAAAATAATTATGCCAGGGTGAGGAAATAAGAATAACAACAGCCTCAAAATCAGCAACAACAATATAGCAAGCTAAGCACATGAGTCAAAGGAGATATCCCTCAACCTTCATCTTGCCTGGTCTGTCTCAGAGCAGCTCTGATGTGGAGTGGGGGCCTGTCTGCAGACCACTGCCCTGGCGCAGGGAATGGCACGGCCTGCTTGTTGCTGAAGCTTCCCAGTGAGTGAACTCCCCGCCCACACTTGCCTAGGCCATCTCAGCGCAGCTCTCTCCCTCCTGGTCCTGCCTCTAGTCTTTTCAAGTTCAAACCCTCTCCGAGTATGGGAAATATCCTCTACTCCTCTACTAAATCCCAAGATGGTGCCGGGCTCCATTTCATTTTTCTTAAAGCCCCAAAACTCTCAAGATGCTGCCAAAATACCTCGTACTTTCTAAAGTTTCATTAATACACTATTTATTAAAATTATATCATAGAACTACAGGAGACATAGCATGTTTAAGGTTAAAGTGATAAAAAATGAGCATTTTTTTTTACCATATCTGAAATTCTTGGTCTTGTGCAATTTGCAGGTGCTCTATAAATGTAACCCCTGCAAATTTCAGGGGTCCACTGCACAAAGTCTGTACATTAATCCCATAATTCTTGGCACTTTTGAAGCAGCTCTAGAATTCTGCTTTTAAGAGTATTGTTGTAAATTATGTATGTTAAGTGAAATAAATCATACATATGAGCTTAAACATTGCATGATTTCTTTTATGTGAAAAACCAAAAGTATAATAAGGAGCAAACTAAAAGATAATAGGAAATCTTTTTCAAATAGAAAGGGTATCAAGAGATGTGTTATGTACCTATATAGTACTAACTTCACTCAAGAAACATACGCATTGTATAGTGCAAATATGTATTTGTAAAAACTGTTTTTAAAAAAATACAGGCTGCTGGGCATGGTGGCTCACGCCTATATTCCCAGCACTCGGGAGGCAGAGACAGGAGGATTGCTGAGTTCAAGGCTTATCTGGGCTACATAGTGAGCTCAGAGCCAGCCTGAACTACAAAGCAAGACCCTGTCTCCAAAAAAAAAAAAAATACAGGCTGAATGGCACTATCAAGTGCCATCCAAGAGAGACACAGGCTTTAAAAAAATTACCGTGTGTCTTCAATTACCTTATTTACTGGATCTTGTGCTATCAAGGGGTTGAGTCTGAAAGATTTCAGAAGTTGAAATAATGAATTTAACCCATTCTTATACAGCAGGTTCAGTGACTTGTTTCTCACAAAGGATTTTCAGGACCCATCAGAAGGGGGTTCCTTGGGTGGGCAGTTTAGCTCAAGTGGCACTGTGCCTACCTTGGGAGCACAAAGGCCTGAGTTCAATC
>PVIC010018293.1:13222-31809 GCA_004025085.1 Thryonomys swinderianus
GTCTCGCTTTGTAGTTCAGGCTGGCCCTGAGCTCACTATGTAGCCCAGGCAAGCCTCGAACTCAGCAATCCTCCTCTCTCTGCCTCCCAAGTGCTGGGATTACAGTTTCTGTGTTTGTTTTGAGAGGTGCTTTAAACATTCTTTGGATTAACTCAGGCTTTTCCTTTACTTTAGGATTACCCTGTGTTCCTTATGTTCATACTTGAGCCAATGTATGGTCTTCTAGTCATAGGTCTTAGATGGAAGGTCTAAATCTCACCAAAGGAATGTTGACATGAGTCATCTTTATCACAGGATCAGGCTCCTGCTCCTTACTTTCTTAATTGGGCCCATTCATGCATGGCCCTTTAGTGACAGGTACCCTTGGGTTACTTGGGCTGAATCCTTTATGTTGTAGTCTTGTTCAAGTATGACTTTTTAGTACTGACTTCCTTGTCTCCTTTCTACCTTTTATTTCTCTATCCTGCCCCAGCACTACGCAACTTCTAGCTTTCCATCAAAGTCAAAATGACTATGAAATGTGAATGTCTTTAATTAATTCAGAATAATGAGGGAGCTACAGTAGCACAACTAGAGATACTCCTGAAAGAGAACTTCTAGAATTGCCTCCAGAAGTGGTGAGAATGCTGGCACAAGTGCATTTGAAGTGAGGCGGAGTATTTTAACAGGGATTAGTGGCAATACATATTTTCCTGCAATATTCTCTTAAGAGTGTAAACATTCACTGTATTTTTTACCACACCAAATAGAGTGGAAGGTCAATTAACAGTTTGTTGGGCTTAGTCTTAAAATGGTGGGTTAATCATCATGAAGCTTTAGATTCAATGATAGCCTGAGAGAGCAAACTAAACTTTCCAAATAATCATATTTCATAGCTTATATGAACACATGCATCTTCCATAAGTAATTATATTTTTAAAAACTTTGTGAATAGCAACCTTGTGGTAAAAAGTCATATGCCTTGGAGATTGTACAAAATCATTATAGCTTAGTAATAAGTATTAAACAGAAAAACAGAGTATGCATAGATTTAAACTCAGTAAAACTTTTAGCCTTCCTAGATAATACCTCTTTTCATCCAAAAAGGGCAGCTTCAGTAGCACTCAAGTATCTTGTTAAGAAGATTATTCTCTTCTCAAGTCTCCTATAATTATATTTCTTTAGTAAAGGACTAGCCAAATAATTTAAGCCCTGTGATTCTCAGTTTCCTTAAATTACCTGGTGATTTCATCCACACTAAGGAGTAATAATGCTATAGGACAAACATAACTCCCAACCAACTAGATGTTGATGTGCTGAGTTCTTGTTCCTGGCAATCAAAGAATGAATTCCGAAGGACAAAGGAGATTAAGAGTAGGAAAGTTTTATGGGGGAATAAGAATAGTTCCAGAGAGACTGGAGGGATCCTGAAAGTGGGTTGCTTCTGAGGCTCTTTGTCAGGGGTAATTTATACAGCAAAGTCAAAATGTGGGGACAATGTGGATCAGAATACAATAAACCTCTAAGATTATAAGTGTAGCTACTTAGTTAACATGGATCCACAGGAAAGTGGGGCCTATAGCAGGGTATGCCTGACATCATTAACTTTGGCTTTTCTATGACTTCTAACACAGGAACACTTTGGGAAGTGCTGGGTCCAGATGTTCCACCTGCATGTCCCACCTGGGTGTCACCAACCTGGGTGTCCAATGCACATCTGAACTTACTGTACTGGTTTGTACTAAATACAGTATAGTCTCAAGTTCTCTTTAGGGAATTATGAAAATCTGACCCCTGTTACTTTATCTTGAGGCCTTGCCTTCTTCAGATGCACCTCCAACCACAATTCTGATTTCTTATTTTCTTCTGACTTCTAGTTCCTTTCAGACTGTATATTAATGCTTTTGTAAATTAGCTGTCTATAATAATAGCATAACTCCAGCCATGAATATCTAACTCCAAGGAACAAGAAAGCAATACCTAATATCATGTTGAAACCTACTGTGGAATATCTGTGATTATCTGGAAAATAATCATGGTAATTTCCAGGTTACTTAAATAAATTCCTCCTTTGGCCATGCTTAAGACATCTGACTGGAATATTGTTTGTAATAATTTGTGGATACCTTTCTAATTTGGGGAATAATTGAAGTAGAA
Source organism: Thryonomys swinderianus (assembly GCA_004025085.1). Classification (NCBI taxonomy): domain Eukaryota; kingdom Metazoa; phylum Chordata; class Mammalia; order Rodentia; family Thryonomyidae; genus Thryonomys; species Thryonomys swinderianus. The sequence goes on from PVIC010018293.1 coordinate 15,359, forward strand.
AAATTAAGAGATGGTCCACCCAGAGCTACTAAAATCATTTTACAAGATTACCAAATGCAGGGATAGTTCTTTTCTCACAGAATCTCCATGCTCTCAAAAACAACTCTAGCAACTCAGACGATCACCATAGAAACACTATCCACTCAGTAACTACTACCACTTCCACTGATGGGATGCTGTTGTGAATGGCTTTTGGCACAAGTTGTCTTTGATTTCTTACTTATCTCCACTACCAATGAGAAAGACAGACACAGAGGGTAGGGGGAATGAGTATGACAGAAAGATGGTAAGAAACATATTCTTGTATCTCTCAGCCATTCCTTTCTGCCCTGCTATAGAACGCCCTCACCCCTTTTTCCTCTTATACCATACTGTTCCCTACTAACAATGAAGTTAATGAAAATCCTTAGAGGCCCTCATTTCTTTATTCTTTGGCCCTTCTCCTCTGTGTTTTCTGCTAATCATCAACCCCAAATCCATTCTAGTTGTTTTCACCAAGGCTTCCAAGGGCTATTGAAAATAATTGTTATGCCCTCTTTGCTTCTTTATGTTTTGTGCTCTGAATGGAGCTCTGAGTGCTGTATTCAAGTCTTCTTCTTGGTATCCCTTCACATTCTTTCTTATTGCCCATGGATGCTGTTCGGAAGTTTATTAGTAGATTCAAGTGTCCAAACTCTACCCACCTCCTCGCACACAAGACAACTTCACTTAGTACGCAGAGGAAATGCAGGCCAGTATGCCTCTCGCTCCAATTTCAGCTAACCTTCTATGCATTCTTATAGTATTCCCTCCTGGTCCAGGGGAAGAACAGATCTTTCTAATTTCTGGAACCAAAAGCTCTCACTGCAGTTTATGATCTTCTGTTCTCTAACCTCTGCAGCTCTCTATTCTCTTTTCCATTTCCTTCTTAACAGAACCCATCCCTTTCAAACATATTGGAGTATTGAAACCTTACTAAGTTATTTAACTTCCAATTTCCTCTGGCCTCAGGCTACTAACTTTGACTCTTTGCTCCTTAACCCCACCTCAGTTCTTGGAAGGGTTAAATAGACTTTCAATACTTTCATTGTCTTCCTCTATTCTCTCCAGCTATTGTATAATATAAAATAAAACTCTACTCAAACTGCTCTAATTAGCCCAACAATGAACCACTAATTGCTTCAATTCTTGGTATCTTTTTAAGTGTTAGCCTTCTTGGCTTTTCAGTGGTATTTCAGCTCATGGATATCTTTTTTCTTTTGTCTTCAGGAAGCCCTGCTATCTTTCTCTTCCTTGATGTGCTCCAAATCTATCTTTCACTAGGGTTGGTAGTTGTTTATCTGGTTCATTCCTGAAGTGTAGGATTCTCTAGGCCTTCACCATTGACTTTCCCAAGTCTATATTCATTCTGAGTATCTTAAACGTGTCAGCTATTATCTAACACCAGTGCTTCCCAGTTTGGATCCCTATACCAATGTCCCCTCTGACTGCCAGGCCTTGAAACTTTCATGCCATTCAATTCATTGTGCCTCTTGAGCAAACTATAATACACAATTCTTACAAGTGCTTCCCAAGCTTCATTAAGTTTTTTTACAATTCCATCCTTTCCCACTCAATAGTTATTGGGCTATTTTGGACCATTAAACATTACCCAAATATTCTATGCTCTTTTGCACATCCATGTTCTTGTAATTTTGCACTTAATGCCTTTCCCTAACCCACTCCTTCCTACCACCCCTCTCATTCTTCTCACCCTCCATGCCACTTCCAAGAAAACAGATGATGACAACTGATATTTATTGAGTATTCACTCTATTTCAGAGATTACATTGATTGCTTCAGATGCATTATCTCATTTAATTCTCAAAACATCTGAGGAATAGGTGTGCTTGTTATGATCCTGTTTTGTATAATGGAAAACTGAAACTCAATGAGATTAACCAACTTTAAGGCCAGGGATTTATTTCAAGTGGTACTGTGCCTACTTTGGAAGCACAAGAGCCTAAGTTCAATCCCTGGTACAGAAAAGAAAAAAGAAAAAAGAAGCCTCAAATCTTAAAAAAAAAAAAAAAAAAAGTTGGGGAGGGGGGAGTAAGCAACTTTGTATTTATGTGTGTGGTATAGAAGACTGATCCCAAAGATGCTCAGTCACTGAACTATATTATTGGGCATTCTATTATTTTATGTAAAACAGTCTTGGGCCAGGGATTTAGCTCAGTGATCTCAGCAACTGCCTCACAAGCACAAGGTCCTGAGTTTGATTCCCAGAACCACATACCACAATGCCGGGCTTGGGGGCTCACATCTGTAATCCCAGCACTTGAGAGGCAGAGGCAGGAGGACTGCTGAGTTTGAAGCTTGCCTGGGCTTCATAGTGAGCTCGGGACCAGCCTGAAATACAAAGCAAAACCTTGTCTTTAAAAAAAAAAAAAAAAACTCCCCCATAAAAACAAAAAAAAAAAACATACTCTTATTCCCTTGACCAGACTACACATGAACTTGTGTTCATTCTGGCTCAGAGTAGGTTTACTGGCATATACCACTGTGCTCAGCCTAAGTGACTCCTTTAAAGTCATATGGCTAGGGTATAAACTTGATCTAATGGTCTGAGTCCAATACTTTCCATCCTAATGATATGCCTTGACCCTCTGTGCTTCTCCTACACCAATATGTTTTTACCTTGTTCTTTGACTACTCAACCATAACTTCTATAGAGCTCCAGAAGGGGGAAAAAAAATTAGATGTTCTTTACCTTTTTCCTCTCCTCAGCCCACCATGCCTGGCAAATGGCGGTTCAATAAATGTTTCCTACATCTGATTTGAAATGAATGCATTATGCATGATGACAAAGGATAGAGTGAAATTTCAAGGCAAAAGATCTAATTAGCCTGACAGTGGGTGACTGCCAGCATGCTGAAATGATCTATTTTCCATTGAGTTTCATAAGACAGCAAACATTTACAGCTCTTTCTTGCTCTCCAAATCCCTAAACCTCATGAAGCAGACTCTCAATGCAGAACTAACCAAATTATAGTGATTATTTGAAAGAACTTTCTGTTTATAGAAACCTATGTTTTTCAATTTTCTGCAGGATGAACACTCACTAGTGACTGAGAGGCCCTGTGATACTAAGATGTTAAGAACCTTTGAAAACACACAGAAGTAGAAACACAACTCTCACAAATTATAATTACCTTAAGAGTCCCCTGCTCTCACTGGAGGATTCTGCACCATGTTAAATTGTACACTGGGATTGAAAATATGGGTACTGTAAGGAAAATGGTGAAAGAGGGAAGGAGACACCCAATATAGGGCATAAAATAGAGATGTCACTTTATTCTCATTCCCATTTGTCTCTCTCAAATACAAAATCTGTCCTCTCTACATCTCTCCAACACTTTATAATAGGGTGCTTGATCTTCAATTATTTTATAATGCTAAGAGTTACCATTCAAAACTTACTCATGCTTTTTTTAATTGAATTCTTTATCGGTACAATTTATATATATATATATCTCACAATCATAACATTGGGGAATTTGTACCAATATATAACACAAGTCAATTCTCATTATTACCCATATCCCCACCCACCCATACCTCCCCACCCCCTATATACATGCTCTTTTATTTTCTTTCAGAATCCTATTTATTCCTTTCCCTCATTACATCCCCACACCAAATTTCCTATGGAAATTTTTCACGCTTAACTTTTGAAGCTGGTGCTATGATTTGGTTCTAAATATTCCCCAAAAGCTTCTTTTTTTTTTGAGACAGTGTCTCATTTTGTAGTTCAGGCTGGCCCTGAGCTCACTATGTAGCCAAGGCAAACCTCGAACTCAACAATCTTCCTGCCTCTGCCTCCTGAGTGCTGGGATTACAGGTGTGAGCCAACACACCCGGCACTGTGGTATGTGGTATTGATTGCTGGTGGGTGTGAGTCACCACGCTCAGCATTGTGTGTGGTTACCAGGGATCGGGAATCGAACTCAGGACCTTATGCTTGCAAGGCAGGCTCCTGGAACCACTGAACTAAATCTCCAGCCCACCCCAAAGCTTCTTGAAGTCACAGGTGGGTGAACCAAAAGTATGTAATGCTAGGATTAATAGTTTATGATTACTAAACCACTATACATGAGTTACTAGTTTGATACCACTTTAATCCCAGTAGTCTGGTTGGGATAAAAAAAAAAAGGAGGAAAGACACTGGTAAAATTTTTTATTGCTTTTCCCAGGTTGTGGGCACCATGAACTGTTTCTCCTCTGTGATGCCCCTCCTTCCTCTCTTGTTGCTTTTGTGAAGCCAAGAACTTTTCCTTCTGCTACCCTGCCTTGGAACCAGCTAATTGTGGGCTGAAACTTTTATGAACTCTAAGCCAAATATACCTTTCCCTTTTAATTTTTGGTGTCTAGTGTTTTGTCTTAACAATGGGAGAAAAGTAACAGTTGGTAAGATGCAGTTATATTTTGCTTGGGAAACAAAGAGATGAGTATCTTTAACTGAACATAAAACTGGCCTATTCTGAAAGCAATAAGATATATTTCTGAGAAAGCCAAGCAGAGGGCTAATGCTCTATTTTCACTGAAACCTTCACTTGACCCCTTGGTACCCAGTCTCCATACTTCTACTCTATACTCTATCACTCCACCGTAGTGCAGGACAAAATAATAAATATAATAGGGCTGGGCGTGGTGGCTCATGCCTGTAATCCCAGCACTCGGGAGGCAGAGACAGGAGGATTGCTAGTTCAAGGCTTGCCTGGACTACATAGTGAGCTCAGAGCCAACCTGAACTACAAAGCGAGACCCTGTCTCAAAAAAAAAAAAAATAATAGGAAGGCTCACAGATAGCAGAGTTGATAGGCAGAATGTGGGTTCTTCTAATCTAGAACATGGAGAGACTGAAAATCAACACAACCTAAGTAAATGGTGCATGAGCTATAAGAGCTAATACTCTGTACCTCTTTCTAATTCTTCATGCAGCACCATCATTTTGAGAATAAAACTGGTTGTGGTAGGAGGATTCATACTGTGGAAGTTGGCAAAAACAAGCCAATGTTTTATCCCTCGGAGAACTAGTTTATCAGCACACCCCTGTATTGTGTTTGTAAATACGAAATCAAATAATCTGTCCATATTCCTATGAATCCTATCTTCTCCCTTCACTTTTTTATTTCCTGTTTGTTTGCAAAGAGGAAGTTTAGTGAACAAGTAGTTTCAGGCTACTTCTATATACAGGCATAAAGCAAAGAGTTGAGTTTAAAGTGATAAAATACTTGTACTTAGTACAATGGGGAACATGAACACCAAATATATGATAGTTATGGCTACAAATAAAAAGCCAAATACATGCTATAAGGTTATATGTGAGAGGGACATAATATAGGCAAAGGAAGTAAAATTAAAGTAAGCTGTTCTGATTCAATTATTACAAAATAATCTGCTTTATTTTAGAATGCACTTTGTAGCCTGACATATCTTAGTTGGAATCCTGGCTTCAAATAGTTTTATTGGATGCCCTTGGACAGTCCATCAAAGCTCTAGTTTTCTTTCAGAAAAACAAGGAAAATCTTAATACCACTCCACAGCATTGGTGATAGGATTGAATTGATAATATGTGAAGTGTCTAGTCCTGGGCCTGACTACAATGACTCTCAAATGGTACTTTGTTGATGTGTAACATTGGTATCATCTTTTCTTCTTATTACACGTCTAAAATGTTCACTCTGTCCACGTCTGTACAGGACATCAGCTCTTCCTCTCTGCGTTATTTCTCTGAGAATGTGGGGACTCGCAAAGGCCATCTGGCAATCATGGACACTGGCCAAATCATCACTAATTGCCTAAGCACACTGGCTCTCCTTGATAATGGCTTTGGCGGGTCTAATTAGTACAGACCACATGACACCTCTGAGTTGCTATTGGCAACTTGAGCCCAAGCCAGCAGCTCCCAGTTCCTTCGAGGTTGGAGACGAGCCTTTGGAGAAACACACTTAACAGAGTTGGCAGCAGTGGGTCCGATCTGCTCCCATGCCCTCCGTGTGTGAGCTTGCTGTGACTAAAAGGAGTACAAGGAGTGTGATTACAGGGACAGATGGAGAGCAGGAATACTCGCTTAGCAGTTTTAGTGACCTCCAAGGATCCATCCTTGGGCAGTTCTAAGCCTTGGCCCGGGCTTCGATTTGCAAAGCTGAGGCCAGGGTAGGGAGGGAGCATATGCTAGTTCCAGGATTTCCCTACTATATAACCTCCCGGCTCCCTCTCTGCATTGCCATATGTAGGCATACCTCAGTCCCATAATGCTAAACTGTGTGTATTCTCACCCGAGTACATAACACACAGTAGGACTCTAGAAATGCTAGTGGAATGGACTGTACAGGAAGCTGTGTGTTACTATCTTTCACCGAGTTCAGTTTCTGGATTGTTCCTTTTTCCATTTACTTTCCTCTTTGCTCACTTAACAGACAAAATAGAAGCCATGTGTTTACAGGGAATCAATGGAAGGCAAGGCTCTATGTTTGCCTCAGATTTAGTGCAGAACCCTGTGACATTTGCATTGGCAGCTCATTGATCTTGTGTGGAGACACAGCCAGAGTTCCACTTTGGGGAATTCAACAAACCTGAGTTACAATTCTCCCTTTCTCAGTCACTGACCACACAATCTTAAGGAAGTCAGTTAACTCCTTTAAGATTCAGTTTCCTTCTCTGTAAAATGAGACTATTAAAAATATTTGCCTCAAAACTATGGAGATAATGAGAAGATCACCAGATGCCAGGGGCTAGGAGTGAGAGAGGGACAAACAGGTCAGACACGGGGTTTTTAGGGCAATGAAACTACATACGTATCACTATACTGATGATACAACTTACTGCATCCTTGTCAAAGCTTGCAAAATATGCAGTAAAGTATAGAGGACATAGAGATTAGAAAAGAAGGGGGAAGGAGGATTTTTATTGCCTTTTCCATCACCTACTCTATTAAGCAGCACGTGATTGCTTAGTAGGAAGATGTATTCTCTATATTGCCTTCTTTGACCTTTTAGCACACCACAGTGCAGCTAAAAACTGTGTTATATCAAGGGGCAAACATGCCTGGTAACCAGATATAGCTGTTTGAATCTGGAATGTTCTCAAAGGTTCATATGGTGAAGGCTTTGTCTTCAACCTGGCCCCTCTGGGAGGCGGCAGAAACCAGAAGACCTCACTGGGAGGTCTTCAGGTCCCTGGGGCAGCTTGGCCTCTGTGCAGCTCCGTTTTTCTGCTTCATGAACATGCCACATTTTTCTTTGTGCCACGATGTCACCATAAGCCCATAGTGTTGGGGCCAACCAATCAGGAACTGAGGATATCAACGTAGAGAGTCTTAGAAGGTTCCCCAAGAGGGAGATGGGACCCCAACTCATACTCCCACACAGGGAGCAGGTTTATCGACTTTGTGTCACAGAAAAGCATGGTAGGACACATCAGAGGAGACACGGGCAGATGACTGAAGCAGAAACAAGTCCAATTTAGGAACGTGGATGCCCTTAGGGGCGAGGTGCGGTCATATCCAAGGCTGAGGTATTTTATGGGGTTTTGAGATTCTCATGAAGATGATCTGGAATACCTAGTTTTTTGAGTTATTATCATTTCCCTGGATTGTTTCATTCAGGCCAAGTTGCTCATTAGTGTGCTAAAGCAAAATCCAGCTTTATACACTAGGTTAAAATACAAACTCTACATGTGTTTGAAGCATGAAGACCAGTTACCTAATAAGACTCTTTCTGTGAGAGTGGAAGCCCTTGCAAATCATGGACATATAGTACTGTGGTATATAAACAAATGCAAGCCAAATTTATGGACTTATTGTGTCTTTAAGATACTTAGAAATTAGGAATGAGTATCAAGGAAGGAAAAAAATAGGTTGAGATGTAGATTTTAAAAAGCACTTTAACCTTAGGTGATTGTATCCTAAAGCTGAAGTTTTCCTACTAGTATAATTTTAAAATTACAATTATTTTGGGACAGAGATTTAGCTCAGTGGTTCTAGCGCCTGCCTCACAAGCGCAAGATCCTGAGTTCAATCCCAGTGACCACATAGAATACTGGGCGTGGAGACTCATGCCCACCAGCAATCAATACCACATACCACAGTGCCAGGCGTGGTGGCTCATGCCTGTAATCCCAGCACTCAGGAGGCAGAGACAGGTGGATTTCTGCATTCGAGGCTTGCTGGGCTACATAGTGAGCTCAGAGCCAGCCTGAACTACAAAGCAAGACCCTGTCTCAAAAGAAAAAAAAAATTACAATTATTTCATCTCCTTCCTACCTGTTTCATCTAGCCTACCTCAAAACTTTAAAGACCATGAGCAAAAACAAGCCCTCTATCTTTGTCAGCTAGTTATATTAGGTATTTGCTGTAGTAACAGAAAGCTGAGAAATACACTGGCCTGAAGTACTCACGATTATGCTTCTTTATTCAAATTAACTTCTTCACAACTCTCATTATTGTTCTCGACAATGGATATTCCTGGATCTAACAATCTGCCAGTGGGGAGAAGGGGAGACATCTCTTAACTACCTTTGATGTCATTTGCACCTTGCTGTGGCTTAGTCTCCCTCAGGTTCCTTCCTCCTCATAGAAAGAAGAACCCTGTCAGGCAAGGCTGGGTTTTCCTAACGACATCAAAGACTGGACATTTTTTAAAGTGTGTGTTTTCAGTAATGCAGGAGATATAATAGTTAGCATAAAATAAATGCATGATTTAACCTTCTGTAAGTAGTAGACACTGGATGGATGTCCCAACTCTGATGACCACTCAGAGCCTGGAATTTATGATTACAGATCTCACCTTACTCTTTGAGTCTAACTCCTGCGCCTCCTATTTCATCTTCTCTAACTATAAAACTGTACAGAAACATCTTCCCAAGAAATATTCCTTACATATTCATGGCAGATTGATGAGGAATTCAGGGAAGCTATTATCATTCCATTTTTTATGCCCTCAGGGTTTGAATGGAAGAAGTTGCTTTGGGAAGCAAACCCCAACATTCAAAAACTCGCAAAAGGTAGGTAAGGAAAGGTAGAAAGTCAGGGCCTATTAATGAGTAGGTTACTAATGCTGCTACAGAGATCTGAATCCTGAGGAAGCCTGCCAGGGACGTGCAAATCACTGCTCAGTTTTCTTCAGCAGGTGTCACCAGTGTGGCATTTGTCCACCAGCTCTCTCCAACATGGACTAAGTGCTCCTAAGTTTCACCTCTCACGCACTCCCGGTCTGCTCTGACTGCGCACTGCTGTGATCTACAGTCAGAGATGCCCATGGCAGGGATGTGCAGGTCCTTATAAGAATCTGAAAACAAATGGCATCAACGGTGAGGACTGGGGCTACAAGGGGGAGGAACCTGTAGCGTGTCCCACAGGAGAAACCCAAGGACGCCTCAGCACTTCTAGCAATGACTCCAGCTGGCAGGACTCTGCACTCGGCTTCTGGTGTCTGTTCAGTGCTCCATTTCTGCACCAGACTTCTCCTTGCCCTGACAAAATTCTTGGGCCAGACTGAATTTTTAGACATCCTTAGAAACAATGAGGATTAGGAACACAAAACAATTAGGCATAAAAACAGTTTTCAGTTATTTAATGAAAAGCATTTTGCTTTCCATCTTGAGCTATCAAGCTACCTAACTGGTATTGGCAGCACCTGGAGAGACACTTAATCTCTCGGTCCTACATCAAATTTTCCTGATGGGATAGAGCATTTTTCTGAAAAATATAAACAATTTGGACCAAATGTCTCTCTTTGGGGAGTTCTATGAAACAAGATCTTGGTTGGATATAGTGGCAGTGTTAAAAGGACATATTTGGAAATAGTAAGGAAGACTGTCTTTGGGATGAAGCGTGTATCTATTTTAGGCTTTTGCCATTGGCTAGGAATGAAACCACCAAGGAAGTCTTTTGTCATGAAGGAAAAACAAGAACATCAAGAAAAACTAAAATACTTAAGTGGCAACTTATATTCCGCATCTATTTCTTATAATCCAAGAAGCTATCAGTAAGGGGCTCATCCCCCCCACCCCCTGCCGATATACATCTCTCAACCTGCTAGACTCGCCTCGCCAGTCAGGCATCCCTTTGCATCCATCACTGTTCTGCAAATGCCTGTCATCTGCATATCATCTTTATGCATATGACCATATCTTCCTGACTATTCTCTGTCTCTTTATCTCTCTCTGTTTCTGTCTCTCTTTCTCTTCTCTTTCACACACACACACACACACACACACACACCCCACTTTAAAGTTATTTCACTAGAGAAATCTTAGGTTACCAGTTAGTGGAAACTCAAAGTCTGATCCCATCTACACAAGCTTGCAAAAAATAAATAAAATGAAAACAGAAGTTGAATTTTTCAAATTCCTGCCAAATATTCTTTCTTGCCAGCATACTCAGTGTGAAAGCTGTGTCTTCTGCTTTTCTTTTTTCATACTAGAAAACAAATCTGGGTGCTGGTACATGCTAGGCAAGTACTCTACCTTTGAGCTTCATTCCCAGTCACTCTCTTCTCTCTTTCCAAAAAAAAGGGAAATTAGAAAGAGAAACAAAGAAAGATCTCACTGTCATGCAGCTTATAGAGTTATTCCTCAGTATCCATTAGGGAGTTGATTCAGTCCCCAGTGCAGATGTCAAAATCTGCAAATATCAGGCCAGAGGGTTAGCTCAGTGATTCTGGCACCTGCCTCACAAGCGCAAGGTCCAGAGTTTGATCCCCAGTAACCATATACAATGCTGGGTGTGGTGACTCATGCCCACCAGCCATCAATACCACATACCACAGTGCTGGGCGTGGTGGCTCACACCTATAATCCCAGCACTCGGGAGGCAGAGACAGGAGGATTGCTGAGTTCGCGCCGGCTTGCCTGGGCACCATAGTGAGCTCAGGGCCAGCCTGAACTACAAAGCGAGACCCTGTCTCAAAAAATAAAAAAAAAATTAAAAATTAAAAAAAAAGAGAGAGAAAAAAAAAAAGATCTCCAGGAATCTGGGGCATCTGACAGGAAAACTAGAGAGTTCAGAGTCGTGGGAAAAATGGAGCACCACATTAAAACAAGAATGAAGCAGTCAATACAAGAATCCCAGACCCAGGGGAGGAGGCTCTCTCTCCACTAACAGAAGGTGAGCACAGAGAGGGTCAGCAGCTCCAAGGAGAAACAACAGACTGAGTTAGCAGTGCCAGCCTGCGCCCCCCACAAAAAAAAAAAAAACCAGAGCTACTTTGTGAGCTACCAAAAAAGAATGAAGCTTTACTCTCAAAATGAATCCTCTACAAAGCAGGCTAGAGTTGATGAAGACATCCAGTACAATATCCACCATAATAGAGAATCTTCAATCCGGAATCATTTTGAGAAAGGGTTAATAGTTTAAGACTGAGCTACAAAACAACCACACTTCAGGGTCTCTGGTGTTACTCTACCACAGTGACTGGGTGGATAACAGCCATGGGAGATTTCCAAAAAATGTGTGGGATAGACATAGAGCCCCTGAGAAGTTTAACCCCAGGCCAAGAAAACATGAGAATCTTGCACCCCAAATTAAGACACTAGGCCAGTCATATGTGGCTTTCAGAGCTGGCTGGGTCTGAAAGTAAGGCATGAGAAAGAGAAAGTATAAAAATCCTGGATTTCAAGTTATACTGCAAAGCCACAGTGATTAAAAAAAAAAAATAAGTATAGTTCTAGCACAAAACCAGACATGTGGGTTGATGAAATAGTAAAAGGTTCACAACCCCAAAACACATTGAGCCATCTAATGTTTGGCAAAGGAGCCAAAAACATACACTGGAAAAAAGTCAGGCTCTTCAATAAACAGTGCTGGGAAAACTGGTTACCACATGTTGAAAATTGAATCTATACACATATCTTTCACCAGTACTAAACTAAAATCGATATAGATTTTTTAAAACTATTAAAATAGAAACATTCAATGTCCTGAACATAAAATTGCTAAGACTCTTGAAGACACAGATGTAGACAAGGACATTCTGAACAGAACCCTGGTGCACAAGAAATAAATTCAAAAATCAATAAATAGGATTATATCCAATTGAAAATCATCTATATAGCAAAGAATACAAATAAAAGAGTAAAGAGATAACCTACAGAATAGGGAAAAAATTTTGTCAGCTAATCTCTAGACAGAGAATAACATAGACTAGAATAGAACAGAAGATTCTATTCTTCAAACATAGTAAGAACTCAAAAAAAATTCAACCCTCAAATAAAAGGCCCAATCAAAAACTATCCAACTGAAATGAACTTCTCAGAAAAAGAAGTGCAAATGACCAGTAAACACATGAAAACATTCAGTATCTTTGGACATTACAGAAAGGCAAATTAAAACAACACTGATTTTCTACCTTATAACAAGAAAAATGGCTAACATCAAGAAATCAAATAATAAATGCTAGCGAGGCTTCAGGGAAAAAGGAACCCTTCTACACTGAAGGCAGACATGTAAAATAGTATAACTAATTTGGAAGTGAATGTGTAAATTCCTCAAAAAACTAATACTAGAAAAAAATTTTATTCAACCTACATATTCTTCTCCTGGGTACCATCTTAGGAAAGTTAAAAACTATAGTATTATATCCTCACCCATGTTTACCAAGCATAATTCATAAGACTTGAATCTTGGAAGCTACCTAAACGTTCATGAGCACATGCATGGATTTTTTAATTAAATGTGTTATTTATATGCAATGGAGTACTACTCTGCTGTAAAGAAGGATAAATTTGAGTCATTTCTAGGAATATCAATGCACTTTGAGACCATAATAGTAAGTGAAATAAATCAGACATACAGATTAAATATTGCATTGTTGCTGGGCGTGGTGGCTCACACCTGTAATCCCAGCACTCAGGAGGCAGAGACAGGTGGATTGCTGAGTTTGAGGCTTGCCTGGGCTACATAGTGAGCTCAGAGCCAGCCTGAACTACAAAGTGAGACCCTGTCACAAATAAATAAATAAATAAATATATATATATATATATATATATATATATATATATATATTGCATTGTTTCTTTCAATGAGAAACTGAAAGTAAATTAATGAACCAAAACTATGGCAGATAGTACTCTCTCAGCAGCACATCTACTAAAACTGGAATGCTACAGAGAATATTAGTATGGCCCCTGCACAAAACTGTGGTAGATAGTAGGAAAACAGGAGATATGGTAGCTATTTTGCAAATGGAAAGAGGTTCGAGTAAATGAAGAGAGGAAGGAAGGGGGGAAGGAGAAGGGAATGTAAAAATAAATAAATATATTATGTACATGTACTAATTCTCCACAAGGAATATAACCATTACGTACTGTAAACATGTATTAACAATTGTAAAAATTGAAACAAAAGAAAAACGTACCAAATACAGTACAGATGTGTTCTGCTTTAAATATTCCCATCCAGAGTGACTAGGTATGGAGGGCCAACTACATAAAGACTAGAAAATATCATACAAGCTTGTACATGTCTATATGACTTGATTGCCTTGGGCTACTTCTCAAGATAGTCGAGGTAACATCATTTTTTCCCTTCCTCAAGGTTTAGCCTTGGGTCTGGATGCCATCAGCATGGCCCCTTGCATTATGGCCTTGGATGAGTTGAAAAGGAATCTCATACCCTTTGATTTTCTGACTGAGGGCCAGAGGGGAAAATATTAGCATTTGCTCAGTTTTAGGAAGCATGGACTTAAAGGATTACAACAACGTATTTGCTCTGCATTCTCTTCACTCTGCCTTCTCCCGGCCCTTCCTATGAGCATAGAATTATCAGCTGCAATGAGAAATTGGGATCAGGAAAGACACCCGAGTCTCAGCAGTCTGCCCAAGGTCAGGCAGCCACTGCGAGAGAGAACACTACATCTTCAGAACTCTGTCGTGTTGTGTTGTGGCCAGGGGGGCGCTTTTCTTCTTCTCGACAATTGTGAAAATTCATTAATACAGTACTACTGATTTAGTAACGAGCAGGAGTAACAAGCACTCACAAACATTCCTTGGTTTCCTACCGTCAAAGGAACCTGGCTGAGGGTAAAAAATAAGACTTTTTCTAGTGGGGCACTAAAAGGATTTTTAGACTTGGAAAGATCTCCAAAGAACAAAATCACAAACTAAAGGAAATAACAAATATATAATTTGCCCCAAAGGTGTACCAGAGAAATAAGTAATCAGACTTAAATATCTGTTTCCCTTGGCCTTGCCTATGAGTCCCCAGAGAGCTGTGATTAAGTGTCCAATGGTTCTCTAAGCAACCACGCCTCCCATCCCTTCTGCACAGCATGCAAACTGGGCAAGACAATGTGTACAGCTGGTGACAGCAGGAGCCAAGCCGCTCTCGTGTTTCTCTTTCACCAAGACCTCCTAAGTTGCTGGGATGATTTTGTTTAAGGTGATTTTATTCCCTATTCCAAATGGTTCAATTCTCACTTCTGCAATAAATTCTGGCTCCGAACAAAGAGAGGAAAAAAGAATTATAGCTATTTCCATAAAGGTCAGGTGGGCATGGGGAAGACTGCAGGGTTTTGATAGCTGGCCATACTAATGACATTAAACACACAGCCAATAATGTACTGCCCAAGCTGAGCCATTGATATTGTAATAGGCTTTCCATTGGGAGTTATTTCAGATAAATCCAGCTGTCCTCCTCTAGCTAATCCTCGGGCTTGGAACTTACTTTCTACCCTAGGCAATGGCTTTCATTTAGCTTTGATATCATGAACAGAAAACAATCTAGCAAGAATATATGAGTTGTGAGTGGTAGCTGGGAAGACTGACTGGGGGCGGTGACGAGGATCTTGTCGTCCGTATCCAGATGTTTCCTGTCCAAAGCTCCCTCTTTCTCACTGGTAAAATCAAGTTTTGCTTCCATCTATTCACAAGTTCTTTTCAAAATTCCTGATCTATAAACGTGACTGTTATTTTTAAATTATGAGTATATGTCCATGATACAAAATGAATATATTAATTGTGAGACATTGTTGCCTGTAGATGTCACATTTTGTTCCTTTCTCCTTCTTCTTCATCTATCCTCTCTGCCATCTCTCTAATCTCCAGGTTTCCTTCCTATTTCTAGGTAGTCTTTTCTTGTTTCCTATTATCTGTTCTCTAGACTATTTTTCAAAGTAGCTAAAATGTGTAACTAGTTTCTCATTGGTTATGACCTAAATACTTAACACATGCTCATTTTTATGTCTGTATGAGAATCATGATTTTGTTCAACATAAAAAATCATCTTTTAGTAGCTCCTTAGACTATCCAATGGTTTATATTAGACCAGCACCTATGAGGGTAGCATATACTTATATTCTTTTTTTCTCTTCTGTTAGCTTCTACCTTGTCCCTCACTTCCAGATTTTAACATTACATTCCCAAGTAAACTACTAGTATATGAATTTTTGGCTTGTTTTTGCTTTGGAAAGGGAGGAAAATAAGACACTGAAATATGTGAGCGACTGACTATAAGTATTAGTTACTATTTGAGTAAATTAATAAAATAGAATCAAGAACAAGCAAGAGAAGTAAATTGAACTCTTGAAATTGACAATGGAAGAAATTAGAATCTTGAAACTAGCAATGGAACCCATATGTTAAAGATGGCAAAACCTTAAGACAGAAGGAGCTTGGGTCTCCCACAAGCACAAGCCACTCTATTAACCCTAGACAGAGCAAGTTTCCGTGAAAGAAAGTAAATATATCATTGAGTACATCGTCATTCTGGGATTTCTGCCCTGCTTGTCTAGGCCTCATCCCAACTGAGGTATCTCCTATTTCTTTAAATCAGTGCTTGCTATGAAATTCTTATGCATCTAAGTAAAAGAGGAAAGTATCTATGAATAATCAAGTTCAGGGTACCATAGCCATAGCTGAGTAAAAACAATACAGAACTCCGCAATGGGTTAGCATTCTGCAAAACATTGCTCTGGTAAAGTTACAGCTCAGGTGGATTCAAGAGTAGTTAGGATTTGGAGCAGTAAAAGAAAGGGTGAAATCTGCCTCTCACCTAAAAACTGGGCAACTATGGGTTAACTGTTTGCTGAGAAAAACGTACTGTAACTACTGTAATGCAAACTCACTAGAGCAAGCCATCCCGGCAACCCCTGCCAACCTCCCGCTCCCACTTCATTCCCCCTTTTGCTTATGTAATTGCTTTTAGATTAGTGACTGTTTCTCCGGTGATCACAGTTGCTGTTTCCCCCTCCCAAAGAAACACAGAGGTACATCTGTCTTTCCAATGTGAGTTTTTACTCACATTGGAAAGACAGATGTACACCCTTGTTCATAGCAGCTCAGTTCGTGATAGCTCAATCTTGGAAACAACCCAAATGTCCATCAACTGGAGAGTGGATAAAGAAGATGTGGTTTTTTTACAAAATGGAGTATTACTCTGCCATAAAGAATGACAAGATCGATCCATTTAGGTGCAAATGGAGACATCTGGA
>PVIC010018294.1:0-31756 GCA_004025085.1 Thryonomys swinderianus
TGCTTCCTCCCTCTCTTAGGACACTGGCTTTCTCTTATCCTGAGTTCTTTTTGGGTGGAGTGAGACAGAATACAGGCTGGTTTTGAACTCACTCTGTATAGGCCAGCTGGCCTTGAATTCATGGCGACCCTTCTGCCTCAGCCTCTGAATGCGAGGATTACCAGGGTGCGCCACCACAACCAGCCCGAGCCCCTTTCAGGCTGTCTCAGTGAGGGCTCAGAGAAATGTCCCCTGTCTCAAGAAGCCCTCTCTGACTAGCTGATAGGTTGCTCCTTGTCGCTTCTTCCATCGCAAGTCCTTCTTTGACGGCACAGCACCGAGCGTGGGAGCCTCCCTGCCCAGTCTCTGGCCTCCCCCTGCAGTGACCCCTGCCTGTCTGGCACTGGCTGGGTGATCAGTACAGAGCCCATGAGTGCTTAGCAGGAAGCCCCAGGTGTGAAAAGCCGAGCCCCTGGCACCTTGGGCACTGACCCTGGGAAATGATGGCGCCGGCTGCAGAGCTAGTGGAGGGAAAGGGGGGAAGCCGCTCTGCAGGCTGCCGTGACCCTGCGTGCAGGTCCATTGTCTACGGCTGGAACATTGCATCCCTCCGTGACCAGCAGACACCAGCAGAGTGGAAGGGAGGCGGCAGGGCCAACTCTTCTCCCAGTTTGCACCTGGGCGTGGCCAAGACCGCCATGTCCCTCACAGCCGCGCATCCTGCCTCCCTCCCGCCTGGACTGTGGGTCTGAGACTTCCGGCCACCATCCAAGTTCCCTGGTCCCCATGCTTCCCACCAGCCACTGAGCGGCCGCTCTGGGCTGGCTTGTGCTCAAGGTCGGCATCAGCAAACTGTCCCAGCACCTGTGTGGAGGCCAGAGTGTGTCACTGTTATTTTCACAGCACGCTCCACAACAGGAAAAAGATTATCTTCGTCTCTGACCTCAGCATGAAGCAGAGCTCCGTTCAGCTCCATCGGGCTGCTTAACGCTCTTTTGGGTCTGGTTTGATTCTGGGGGTTATTTGGATGAACCCAGGCTTTGTGTGTGCTCAGCAGGAGCCATACCACTGAACTATGCCCCAAACACCTTCCTTTATTGAGAGAGGATGAGACCCAGTATGCTGCCCAAACTGGTCTCAGATACCTCCCGCTCCAGCTTCCCGAGTACCTGAGGTTACAGGTGTGCAGCACTGCGGCCAGCTAGTTTTTACCGTTTTGTTTTGTTTTGTTTTGTTTTTGAGTCAGGGTCTTACTTTGTAGTTCAGGCAGGCCCTGAGCTCACTATGGAGCCCAAGCAAGCCTCAAACTCAGCAATCCTCCTGTCTCTGCCTCCCCAATGTTGAAATTACAGGCGTGAGCCACCACACCCGGCACTGTGGTATGTGGTACTGATCGCTGGTGGGCAGGAGTCACCACACCCAATATTGTTGTATGTGGTTACTGGGGATCGAACCAGGGAACTTGCACTTGCTAGGCAGGCACTGGAACCAACTGAGCTAAATCTTCAGCCTGTCTACCTTTTTTAACGGCTGAAAAAATATTGAATCATGAATATCTCAAGACAGGTGCAAATTACATGAAACTCAGATACTCAGCACCTGGGAATCCGATTCACTGAACCACAGTGACACCAGGTGTGTGGAGTCTCGGCCCTCATGGCCCCTAAACCAGGGCCAAAGGATCTGCACAGCAGCAGATGTCAATGTCAGTTTAGCGTCAGGACGCGCCGGTGACTCTGGAGAACCTTCCAGAGCTAAGGCTCTGGGCCTGGAGCAGCCGGTGCGACACAGAAACAGAAATAAGATCCGGATTCTGGCAGCCATACCGTGCGGGCCCCAGAGAGGGCTTGGGCTCGTCTGGGCACTATGGTCCCTGCTGCTCCCCCTGGAGGGGCGCCACGGCGAGCCCCACGTCACAGGCATGAAGCCTCTGTCAGAGACAGGAAGCAAAGCGCTGGGTTGTGGCTTGAGGCAGGAGACAGGGCTGCAGTTGGTGTGACTGGGCTGTGGGACAGCAGCCTGGCCGGACCTTCCATCGACAGGCAGGACTCAGAGCTACACGGAGGCCCCCGAGAGTGTGCAGGTGGCCAGCGGCGAGGACACAGGCCTTCCCAGGTTCAGGAGGGTGTCCAAAGCTGGGTCGTGCGGGCTGGACAAACTCGCGTCCACAGCCACTAAGCACTGACCTCAGAAATTGCTCCGCCTAGGCTGGGGCCGGAGTTGAGTGGCGGAGCAGTTACCTAGCATGTACGGGGCCTGGGCTCAACACCCGGACCACTGAAAAGAAATAAAATTTAACAATTGCCAAACCAGGCGTGGTGGCTCCTGCCTATAATCCCAGCACTCAGGAGGTTGAGGCAGGGAAATACCATGAGTTTGAGGTCAACCTGGGCTACATAAGTGAGCTCAAGGTCAGTTTGAATTACAACAAATAACAACAACAACAAAAGTTAACAAGTGGGTTTTCCTTTCTTTTCTGATTCCTTTGGTTTTCTTTCTCAAATACCTTTTCTAACCCGCCGCCGCCTGTTTCTTGTTTGATTCCCCTGGTGACTTCACAAGGTCACTACTATCTATGAACTTGTGAAAAATAGGTGCAGAGAAGGGTGTGCAGAGAAGCCAGGGACTCACGCCAGGCCTTTTGGGGTTCCAGGAGGAAGCTGGTTCCTGTCCACCCCGACCTGGCTGGGGAGAGCAGGAGCAGACAGAAGAGAAAGAGGCCAGCTCTTCTCAACCAGGGTGACGCCGGAGCCCACAGTGACAGCACAGGCTCGAGGCCCAGAGAAAGGGAACGTGGGGGCTTCAGTCTCTGGCGTGGTGAGGAAGGGCAGACAGGAGCGGTGGGGGAAGGGCCACAGCCGTACTGTGAGGGCACTGGCCAAAGTCCTTATTTTGTTTTTTGAGGGGAGAGTTTTTGTGTTTGTTTTTTTTTTTTCTTTTTTTTCAGGACAAGGTCTCACTATATAGCTCAGGCTGGTCTCAAACCGGTGGCAATTCTCCTGCCTCTGCCTCCCAAGTGCTGAGATTATAGGAGTGAGCCACCACACCTGGCTCCACATTCCTTATTTTGATTCCAATGCTTTCTCAAAGCGTTACACTCCACTTTACACGTGTGTGTTTAATATATATACATGAGACCCCAGTAAAGCTGTGATTTTTTTTTTTTTTTTTTAGTTTTTTGAGACTGTAACTCAGGCTGGCCTGAACTCATTTGTGTAGCCCAGGCTGGCCTCCAACTCACAGAAATCCTCCTGCCTCTGCCTGCCGAGTGCTGAGATTACAGGCCTGAGTCACCACATCCAGCGCCATGGTACGCAGTACCCAGCATTGAATTTTAGGATCTTGTGCTTGCCAGGGAGATGCTGGAACCACTGAGCTAAATCTCCAGCCCAAATTGTGATTTTTTTTTTTTCTGAGACAGAGTCTCACTTTGTAGATTAGGCCAGCCCTGAGCTCACTATGTAGCCCAGATAAGCCTCAACTCAGCAATCCTCCTGCCTCTGCCTCCGAGGTGCTGGGGTTACAGGATTGAACCACCACACCCTGCATTGTGGTATGTGGTACTGATTGCTGGTGGACATGAATCTCCGTGCCCAGTATTATTGCATGTGGGTACTGGGGATTGAACTAGGGACCTTCCACTTGCTAAGCAGGCACTGTAACCACTGAGCTAAATCTCTGGCCCCAAAGTGTGAAATTGTTTTTTTTTTTTTGAGACAGGGTCTCACTTTGTAGTTCAGGCTGGTCCTGAGCTCACTATGGTGCCCAGGCAAGCCGCCGCGAACTCAGCAACCCTCCTGTCTCTGCCTCCCGAGTGCTGGGATTACAGGCGTGAGTCACCACGTCCAGGATTGTGGTATGCGGTGTTGATTGTTGGTGGGCGTGAGTCTTCACGCCCAGCATTATATGTAGTCACCGGGGATCAAACTCAAACTCAGGACCTTGCACTTGCGAGGCAGGCGCCGGAACCACTGAGCTAACCCTCTGGCCCCAAAGTGTGATTTTTAAATTTTTAAATTTTATTTACTTTTAGAGGAGGGTTGAGATAAGGTCTCATTATGTATCCCAGGTTGGTTGGCCTCACACTTCCAGCAATCTTCCTGCCTCATCTTCCTGAGTACTGAGATTACAAACATGCATCACCACACCCAGCTGTGATTTTTTTTTTTAAGAAAAAAAAATTTTTTTTCTGAAAAATGTTAGTACCTACTGAGGAGTAAAGAGTGGAGCTGGAAATTTAGCTCAGGTGGTACTGCTCCTACCTTGGAAGCATAAGGGCCCAAATTTGATTCCTGATACCACCAAAAACAAGAAGAGATAAGGCAGGCATTGTGACTCACTCCTGTCATCCCAGCACTCAGGAGGCAGAGGCAGGAGGATTGCTGAGTTCGAGGCTAGCCTGAACTACAAAGCGAGACCCTATCTCAAAAAAAAAAAAAAAAAAAAAAAAAAGGTGGGCAGATGAGCAGGTGGGCACTCTCTAGAAACCAGAGCAACTGCCAACAGGGGGACGGGGACATCAAGGCTGGAGGGTCTCACGCCCTTGGATAGCCGGTCTGGCAGTGGGCCAGCCGGACCGGACTGAGTTTCCTCAGGGGTTCAGAGGAACGGTGCAGGCTGGGACACAGCACCAGTCCGGAGCACGGGGAGAGGCGCGAAGGTCACTCGGCCAGACAGACGGGACAGGGGGACTTGGCCCGCCAGGAAGGGGCAGAAGAGGTGGGACGCAAGCTGCTTCCTCTCGGGTCACTTCCCCCCTGGGCCCTGCTGCCTCTGGCGCTCAGAGCAAAACAGATGTTGTGCGCAAGGGCCTTTCCTGGGAAACACGGGAAGAGAGGGCAGAGCCACTGTATGGCAGGTGGGCATTCTTGGTCACTATTTTCGTTTGAGATTCTTTTCCTTTGAGACAGGATCTCACTATGCAGCTCCAGCTAGTCTTGAAGTTGTGGCAACCCTCCTGCCTCAGCCTCCTGAATGCTGGGATTACAGGTGCGTGCTACCCTGCCTAGTTTGTTTTCTGGCTTTTGAGACAGGGTCCACATGTGTAGCCAAGGCTGGCCTAGAACTCACAATCCTCATGCCTCAGCCTCCTGAGGAGCTGAGATTACAGGCATACCCCATCGTGTCTAGTGCCGCGTGGCTCCTTTGGTTCCTGTCGGGGATCCGGGCAAGATCTAACAGACAGCCCTGGCAGCGCAGCTGGAAAACTGCCCCAGGGGTGACGGTCCAGGTGTCACATGCTCTTGGCTCCCCTTAGCTCCCCCAGCACCAGCACGTCCTGGGCAGGGAGAGTGAAACCGCCGTCTCACCAGGAGGGCCGGGGGAGGCAACGCGGCGGTTCACTGGGCGATCACACCGGTGAGGCTCGCCCCCGCCCGCCCGCCAGACCAGCGGGCGGCTCAAGGTCACCTCTGGGAAGCCGCCCCGGCTGCACCTGTCTCAAACAAGCTTTCCCAATCTTGCTGGCGTTTCCCCCCAGGTGTCTGTGCTGTGGAATGTCCTTGGTCTGTGCTCTGGCTCCCGCAGGGTGCGGGCCGGGCCCAGCACGGGGGAGCGTTCAGAAAATACCCGCTGAGAAAGGGACGGGAGCGGCCAGCTTCCCCGCTGTGCCCCTCTGGCGAGGAGGTGCGGAGAAGCGACGGTCGGTGCGTTGGTCAGCCTCTGGCGCGGGGGTCGGAACCCACAGTTGAAGGGAAGAGTCGTTTACTCGGGCTCACGGTTGCCGGGACCTCAGTCCATGGTCACTGAACTCCAGGGCTGAGACACCACCGCGGAAGGACGTGACAAGAAGGCTGCTCACCCTGCAGCATCGGGAAGCAGAGACCGGCCAACAGCCACCGAGGAAGGGGACAGAGCCCCGATCCACGTCCGTGGGACCGATCGGGCACCCCAAAGTGTGCTCCACTAACGTCCTAGGTGGTTCCGCAGTCAGTCGGGTGACCATACCATCGGGGCTCCTGTCCCGAGGGCCCTGGGCTTGGGAGGAGCGAACACAGCTGGGATCACACAGAGGGAGAGATGGGCCCCGGGTCGGGTTCGCTCTGGACTGGGGTGCCGGGCTGGGGCCAGGGGTCCCCCAGGACGTGGCACCCTGGCCCCTGTGGCCGCTGGAGAGGAGCCACCGAGGATGCCGGTGACAGAGGCCCCGGCTCACCCCGGAGGCGGCCTTCCCAGGCCATGCAGTGAGCCCACGGCGAGGGCAGCAGCGAGAGAAGTGCTCACCTTTGGCCGAGTGACCAGGGCCCCGGGAGAACCCGGAGCTAGAGATTTACCAGCAGGCAGCCCTGAGCTGCTGGCCGAACCAGGGCCTGAGCCCTGCGGAGGGTCACTTCAGCCTCTCTGCTCAGGCGCCGGCTTACTTTCCTGTCTTCCTTCTCTCCCCCCCCCCCACAATGTCAAAAAGAATTTTTATTCCTTTTTTTTTTTAACACTTTCTTATGCTTTCTTACCAGATGCGTGTGTGCATGTGCTACCAGAGACTAAATCCAGGACAACTATCCCCAGCCTTTTTAAAATTTCTTCTTCGTGGTGGCTCACACCTGTCATCCCAGCACTTGGGAGGCAGAGACAGGATTGCTGAGTTCGAGGCTTGCCTGGGCTATATAGTGAGCTCAGTGCCAGTCTGGACTACAAAGCAAGACCCTGTCTCAAAAAAAAAAAAAAAAATTCTTCTTTTATGACTGGACCTCACTAAGTTGCCCGGGCAGGGCTCACACCTGGGCCCTCCTGCCTCAGCCTCCCTAATGCTGGGATCCCACCCTCGTCCTTCTTATGAGGATGGGTCACGCCGAGGTAAAGCTGGCTGTCCTGTGGGAGTGCGTCTCCTGACAAGCACTGACCCTGCGCATTCCCAGGCCCTGGGTGAGGAGGACGCGTGGCTCCTAGACACAGTGAAAGCCCTGCCACCCACAAGTCCTGGGGACCCCCAGCAAGGCTCAGATCCACTCCATCCCCAGCCACTCGGCTTCTCCTCTTGACCCAGGCTCGCCACAAGGCAATGGTCTGTCCTTAGAAAATACGGGGAAAGCAGCACTACATGGATCTTCAAAACAAAACAAACTGAGATAGATTTGACTCACTAAACATTCCTAACAAAGCTATCACCAGCTGGGCGTGGCGGTGCATGCCTGTGATCCTAGCATTCCGGAGGCTGAGACTGGAGGGTTGCTTCCAGTTCAAGGCTAGCCTGGGTCATGAACTGAGATCCTGTCTCAAACAAACAAAAACAAAAATAACAACAAAAACAAAGGCAAAGACACCCCCTGGACAGGTCCTTGGAACTGCTCCTTTCTTCGCTCAGTTTTCTGCTTTCTTTCTTCCACCCCCTCCCCCACGGTCACCAAGATGTGACACCTTGGGCGGAGGGAAGGCAGCGTGGAGAGCCACCCCAAAGCGAAGGAGCTCTCCGCGAGGTCCAGGCTGTAGTGTGCCGGTCCCTTCTCCGGATCCGCAGCTGCTTCCAGAGCCTGCGCTCCTGAGCAGCAGACAAAGGCTTTCCAGGTGTGTGGTCTCGCGATCAGCGCTGACCTTGGTGGGTGCGGCGCCAGCCCAGCCTGCGTTGGCAAAACCAGGAAAGGGTCGCTTTTGAAGACTCCGGTTGTCACCAAGGTTCCCAAGGAAGTGAGCTTAAGATTTTGGAGAAGCAATGAAGCTCCTAGGGAGGGGGAGGGGCCGAGGGACCCTGAGCTCTGAGAGCCGGATGTCTGTGGGTCCAAGAGTAACCTTCGCTCCGAAGAGGCGCATGCGCACATCGCGCCCCGAGTGTGGAAAGCAGCCTTTATCTCCAAGCCGGGGAAAACCCTTCCTACCCACTGCACTGGGCGCGCGGGAGACTCTGCCAAGGGTCACTGCCGGCACGCAAGCCCGGTCATGCTCCGCCACCATCAGGCGCGCCTCAAGGGAGCTCAGAGCAGCCGCGCTCCAGCCACACCCTCCCCAGCCCACTTGCAGAGGCAGCAAAAGAACTGCAGGCGCCTCGTCCCCAGGTGCAGCAGTGGACTGTGGAAAGACAGCACCGTCGATGCTTCCGGGGAATTCTGCAGGCGTGACCGTCCCCTACGAGGTTTTATTCCGGCTTTTACCGTTCGAATCTGTCCACTTTATTCTTTTGCAGTGCTGGGGATTGAACCCAGGGTCTTTGCACTGGGCAATATCCATAGCCCATTATATTTTATTATTTTCATTTGAGACAGGGTCTTGCTTTGTAGTTCAGGCTGGCCCTGAACTCACTATGTAGCCCAGGCAAGCTGCGAACTCAGCAAGCCTCCTGCCTCTGCCTCCCGAGTGCTGGGATGACAGGCGTGAACCACCATGCCCGGCATTGTGGTATGTGGTACTGATTGTTGATGGGCGTGACTCACCGTGCCCCATATTGTTGTATGTAGTTACTGCAGATCAAATTCAAGGCCTTGCGCTTGCTAGGCAGGTAGGTACTGGAACCACTGAGCTAAACCTCCAGCCCCCTGCTAGCCCTTTTATTGAGACATCCCCAGCTGGGCCCAAACTTGTGACCCGTCCGGCCTCAGCCTCGCAGAGTGCTGGGATCACAAGTGTGCACCTGCTATGCCTGGTCAAGTCCAGGAACTTCAGATCTCATGAGTTTACCCTGAGCCAGGCATGGTGACGCACGCCTGTAATCCCAGCACTTGGGAGGGTAAGGCAGGAAGATCGCCAGGAGTTCAAGGCCAATTTGGCCTACACAGTGAGGGCAAGGGCCAGCTGAATTACATAGTGAGACCTGGTCTCAAAAGAAAAAGAAGAAAAATCTTACACAAAGAGTTTGCCCTAATACTAAAACTGCCCCCCCACACACAAAAAGGGAGTGTTATGGGGCCGGAGGGTTAGCTCAGTGGTTCCGGCGCCTGCCTCGCAAGCACAAGGTCCTGAGTTCGATCCCTGGTAACCACATATAATGCTGGGCGTGGAGACACGCTCACCAACAATCAACACCGCATACCATAGTGCCAGGCGTGGTGGCTCACGCCTGTAATCCCAGCACTTGGGAGGCAGAGACAGGAGGATTGATGAGTTCGCAGCGGCTTGCCTGGGCACCATAGTGAGCTCAGGGCCAGCCTGAACTACAAAGCAAGACCCTGTCTCAAAAAAAAGCAAAAAAAAAAGGGAGTGTTATGGAATTGCGTCAAAGGAGAAACAGACTAATCGCCCCTTTCTGACAGCCTAAACCACACACACGCAGAGGTCCCTGTGGGGTCTCCTGCCGCCGTGGGATGGAGCTTCTATCATTGCAGCCAGGAATCCAAACGGAAGCCACTAGCTTCTTTCTCCTGAGTGCCGCCATGGCATGCGCCTCGATTAAAGGCTGCCGGGCACTAATACCACCTTCTTCAGGGGTCTTGAAGCCAAGCCCCTCAGCTCATGAAGAAATGTGGGTCTCCGGGTGCTGGTGCCCGAGGACAGGCCCCCAGCTTTCCTGTCAGCTGGACGCACGTGAAAAGCCTTGAGCAGCTCGCATCGGGAGGGTCCTCTGTGGGCTTGTTTTCTTGGCATCGGCTCCAAGGTGTGGAGCGGAGGAATCTGTTACTGCAGGGACCTGTGGCTGCCCCTGGACTCCTCTCCATGGGAGTGAGGGGAAAAGAAGCCGGCAGGAGCCAGGCACAGGAGCCCTGTCCGTGACTCACTGGATCCCGGGTCGACTCCGGGCATTTCCAGAGCACTGTCTGCACTGCAGGGTTCTGAGCTCCCCACAGCCAGGCCCTGACCAAATGAGCTCGCTACAAGGAGCAGCCCTTCTGCCTGCAGCCCTTTGCCCCCATGCCTTCCTTCTAACACCGGTGTCTCAAGCCTGATTGAGAAATAGCTGCCAGCTAAGCTAAGCCTTCTCTGCACTCTCTAAAGCGGAGCAGTTGTGATCTTGACATATCAACCAGATAAATCCAACTTAATGGGAACATTCAGTGGCCAAGGACAAGCTGCCAAGAGCAGAAATTAGGTTGGCAGAGCTTAAATTACTTAACAGCATTCACTGCCAACGCTAAGTCAGAAATTGCCGAGCACGTGGTGAATTATAAATTAAGAATTATGAGACCAGACTGGCGGTAGTGGCCTTATCCAATGTAGAAAATCCTTCTGCTCCCACTTCCCTTTGAAGCCCAGCCACACATGTCACACCATAAACATATCACTTCCTGGAGGGGATGCCAGGCCACTTCGGCTTGATCAACTTGAAACTGAATTCTGACAATGAGTATCCAAGATTCTTGCAAACACCCAAGTTCACAACCCCCGTCAGACTGCTCCCCCTCCCCAAGGAGCACAGAGACCCTATTTCTCATTTGCCTGGCAGGCAGGCAAAGTGGTGGAGGCTGCCTGGGGCTGCTGGGCAGGGGCTTGTTCCCCACCACAGGGAATGCCCGTGCACCACTGGCACCCACAGCCTCGCACTGGTGTCGGTGCCAGCCCTCCTGTGGAGTGGAGCCCCTGCCTGGGTTGTGCCCAGTATGGTCTCCTTGTCCACCCTGATCTGCACCGGGGCACAAGAGCCAAGAAGACAAAACACTAGCCCTGGGCAGGGCTGCAGCTCAGCGGCTGAGCATGTGTCTAAAATAATGCCATTTGGTTTCACTGTTCACCAAGAGGCTGCCCCTGTCTGAGGTGCCAACTGTAACTAAGAGCTTCACTGGGGAAAGTTTGTTCTTTTTTTTCGGGTACCGAGTATCAGACTCGGGACCTCGTGCTTGTGAGGCAGGTGCAGCCACTGAGCTAAATAAATCCCCGGCCCCCACTCAGTCTATTCTCAGCCCCATTCGAATCAGAAATCAGCTCTACTATTCCACTCATCTGACTTTAAAAAAAAAATGAAGTTAGAATCAAACATTCACGGATTCTAGTGAGAATACTTTTATTATACAAGTACCATACACAGAAATAACTTGAGCAACATTTACAGGAATAGCGTTCGTTCCACGCCTCCACCTCACCCACACAACCTCCCCACGCACGCGTCTCAGGGTTCACCCCCTAGCAGTAAGATGGGAAGTTACTGCTTTCTGAGAGCTCCCATTTCAAAACTCTTCCAAACCCAGAGTGAAGCCCGCTATCTTCTCCATTCTTAAGATCCTGTGTACGTGTGAATAAACTCTAAAGATGTTGTTATAGATTACCCCATCACCATTAAAAGTTAATATTAAAATCAAATCCCACTTCTCAAAAAGTCATAGGAAGTACACCAGTATTTACAGACCCCATTAAATTATGCATAAATAAAATCTGTACACACAACACACTTTCTCAAAATACAGAGCTCCGCAGGGACTTGGGGAGGCAGAAAGCTGCCAGGCCTCATGCCTACCCTTTTCAAGTTTATACTCAAAAAAAAAAAAAATCAAGATCTCAAATAAATATGTAAATAAAGCTTTAGTACCTTCCAGGAAGAGGTCCACTTCCAAGAACTTTTCATTTAGAGTTAACTTTCAAAGTTAAAAAACGGGGAAAATTAAAAAAGGAAATGAAATCAGCAGGCTTTGTTTCTACAAGTTTTCTAAAACCAGAAGGCCCTTTTGAACTTGGCGTTGAAAGTGTGTCCAATACCACCCGTTAACCAGCTGCTAAGTAAGCAGGACCTCCACCTCCCACGGAGGATGTGATCGCCAGAGAACCTAGATACTCATTTTTAAAGATAAATATCTAGTGGATTCAAACACCGGCCATTCTGTCTTAACACTGAAAAAACAACCTGTCCGTCTGTTAATGTCACCTCACTCTGACATTACAACAGCCGAGTGTGTGGTTTCTCGGGAGGCCCAGGCAGTTTATTGATTTTAAAACTTGTAGCACCACTTGGAGGGAAAAGGTGATTGGAGTTCCAAAGTATAAATGCTTAATACGTAACAAAAGCAAAACCCAGCGCTTGTCACCTGGGATCTAATGTCCAAAGTTAAGAGACTTCAACGCTTGAGAAATCAAGGAGTCCAGCAGGGAAAATCAGAATTGCCATGACCCAGGCATCGATCAGGTAGGTAGTAAGCGCTTCCCCTGGTGCGAGGGCTCTGCGGACCGTCCACAGTCGAGAAGGTCCGATCTTGCAGTCCTGTCCCTTCCCAACTCCCGCCCTCCATTCCCCCAACATCACTTGCGGTGCTTCTCTATTTTCTCCAGAGTCTTGTTAGAATCCGCTGGACTCTGGTCTCCAGGGTTCATATAGGACTTGTCTATCATAATCAGGGCCTCTTTGATGTAGTTCTGCACGGCGGACACGGCGGCACAGATGGCCTGGCTGCCGAAGCCGTGGGTGATCAGGCTGAAGTGAGACAAACAGCTCTGGATGTTGGCCTCCAGGACCGGGGTGGGCCTGTTGTTCCCGTTCGGGGTCCGGTCTTGATTGAGGAGGTCCGTGAACTCCTTGCACACTTGCCTGAGAAGAGAGAGGACAGTCAAGGAGGCCTATTAGCTCTATGGCCCGTTTCTCCAGTGAGGAGCAGAAAGAATCAACTACGCTGAGGGGTACCCAGACCTCAACCAGAGCTGCAGAAATGGAAGGAGGAGGACCAGTGCTGGACAGGGCCGAGTGTCTGCCACCAGGCAGCTGTATTATGTCCCCGAGGCAAGCTTGAGCCAGCTGGGGCACATGCGTGATTGCTACAGGGGCACAGGCTGCCTGACAGGACAATCCTGCACACTATACCACGGAGTACGTATTATGTGCCTGGCCCTGAGTTAAGGGCTTTCTCTAGTGAGTACTATCTTATTTGATCTCCACTGCACTTAGAAAAACACAACAGGGGGCTAGAGATTTAGCTCAGTGGTTCCAGCGCCTGCCTCACAAGCGCAAAGGTCCTGAGTTCGATCCCGGTAACCACATACAATGCTGGGTGTAGTGACTCACGCCCACCAGCAATCAATACCACATACCACAGTGCCGGGCATGGTGGCTCACACCTGTCGTCCCAGCACTTGAGAGGCAGGGACAGGAGGATTGCTGAGTTCGAGGCTTGCCTGGGCTACATAGTGAGCTCAGAGCCAGCCTGAAGTACAAAAGCGAGACACTGTCTCAAAAAAAAAAAGAAAAAGAAAAAGACAACAGGATTAAACCCTTATCAGCTGGCCAAGGTTTCCAGGACCTCCAGATTGAGGAACAGTTTATTTTGGTACAAATTAGTTCCATAAAATAAATCCTAATCAAGAACTGAGAAAAATCACCAATCCAAAGAATGCACGCCCTTTGCACAAACTGGTTTGCTGCCCTCTGCCCTCATTTGCCAGGGCAACTAGCTCTGCTTCATTTAAAGTGATTGAATGAAAGTCCTAGCCCAGCCCACGGAACTCAGGAAGACCATGTTTTCAAAATGAAATCAAAATGGCTGAGGACTTAGGTCAGTGTGCCCCGGGTTGCATCCACAGGAACGGACTGAATGTATCCAGCTTTGAGAAAGCAGCCTGCTTTTTGGAACCCAAGGGACTGTGTGAACCCTCAACTTCAAGGTCAGAGCCATCTGGATACTCACTGAGCAGCCAGGAGCATATTCTTCCTATTCGCCATCTCATTCCGTCCTCCGAGATGCAGTCTGGTTAAATACTCAGCCACTGGTTTGCTAGGAAACTCAGCTTCACAGACGTATGCAAAGTCCCGGGCCAAGTGCACTGCTTCGCCTGCAGAGATGGGTCACCGGCAGTAGGTCCGGTTAGTGTAGGACACAGTCACCCCCAGGACAGACACCTGCAGCGAGGCGGAGCTCCAGGCCACCTGCCGGCTCCAGCCCAGGAAGGGGAGAGCCAGTGAGGGTCACGCCAGATGAGAGGGAAGGACTTGGAGTCTTAACTGTGCCTGCGCGCTCCACGACCCCGATAACCATCAGAGGCATCTGCGCTGTCCGTCTTGGTAAGGGTCCAGCCTCACGAAGTAGTCAGGGCCGAAACTGCACTTAGAGCTGTGCTAGGACTTTCGCCTCACCCTCCCAAGTGCTGGGATTGCAAGC
Organism: Thryonomys swinderianus; assembly: GCA_004025085.1. NCBI lineage: Eukaryota > Metazoa > Chordata > Mammalia > Rodentia > Thryonomyidae > Thryonomys > Thryonomys swinderianus. Next base: position 13,911 of record PVIC010018294.1, read on the forward strand.
ATGCACCTCCTTGGCTTGTTTTGCTTTCTAAAGAAGCCCTGAGATGGAAGCAGGCAGAGCTCTACAGTGTTTCTTTCTGGTACCCCACCACCACCACCAAAGGAAGATGTGCTGGCTGTGGTGGTGCCCACCTACAATCCCAGCACTCCACAGGCTGAGGCAGGAGGATCACTCTTGAGTTTAAGGCCGCTTGAGGTACACAGTAAGCTCAAGGCCAGCCTGGACTACACAGCCAGACCTTGTCTCAAATAAAAACCAAAACAGGGCCAGGGATTTAGCTCAGTGGTTCTAGCGTCTGCCTTGCCAGCACAAGGTCCCAGGTTCGGTCAGGTAACCACATACCACAGTGCCAGGCGTGGTGACTCACGCCCACCAGCAATCAGTACCACATATAACAATGGCGGGCATCACGCCCATAATTCCAGCAACTGTACCACACACCATAGCGGTGGGCGTGGCGGCTCACGCCTATAATCCCAGCACTCCTGAGGCAGAGGCAGGAGGATTACTGTGAGTTCAAGGATAGCCTCGGCTACATCATGAGCTCAAGACCAGCCTGAACTACAAAGTGAGACTCTTATCTTAAAAAAAAAAAAAAAGTGGGGAGTATGTTTCTTATTGGAAATGAAAATGAATCTTAAAAACACCAGCCCAGAACATTCCCTCCCCTTGTTCAACTTACTGAAGGAGCAGAGGGAGGTCCCTTTCCTGGTTCAAGGTGCCAGACTAGAGCCTGGTAAGAGAGCAGATGGCTGTAGGGCCCCGGCCACATGACTCAGGCTGGCATCTCAGGACCTGCCCACTCCCCCCTGCCAGCTCTGGGAGAAAGAGAGGGAGGCTGCACGTCCGTCCACAGGTGCAGGGAGTAGGGGGCTGCCCAGTGTCCCCAGCACTGTTACAGTGTCCCACCCTGTTACAGCCTGTGCCTCGTTCTTGGCTACTTTCCAGGCTGGGGGGGCCCCCCCGAGTTTCCCACTCAGAAAACTGAAAAGCCACATACTCCGATCTGATGAGGGGAGACAAGGGGCTCTTTTCTGACCAGGGGCTCCATTACGTTTTTCTTTTGATGGAAGAAGGAATTGGGAAGTGGGCCAGTTCCATTGTGTGTGCTGACCACAATCCTAGTATTCCAACGGCTGTGAAAATCAGACCCAACACTTCTGCTCACCAAGGAGTAATTGGCTTTTAAAGATGGACCAAATGACCCACATCTTTCAAAACCTCGTTCATTTAAACATCCACTTCACCACCCCATGGTGTGATTTCTCAGGAAAAGCCTTTTTTTAAAAATCATTTTTGGTTATACTTTACACTGAACCACAACTCTAGCCCATCCCCACTTTTATAATCGAGACAGTGTCTCACTATGTCACTAAGTTACCCAGCCTGGGCCTGAACCTACAATCCTCCTGCCTCAGCCTCTCAAGTTAGAATGAGGGGCTGTACCACCACCCCCAATGGCAACCTCCTTTTACCAGAGCCTTCTGGGCAACCCAGAACAGCGCCAGATATTTCAATAACTCATTGAATAAATTATGATTCACCGTACCCAACCGGCTACCTCAAATTGCTTTGACCTCTCTGCCTGTGATGGAGGTCTTCACAGTTGTTTGAGTTTTTTTTCTTTAATGAGAGTATTAAAGACAATCCAAACAGCACAACGGCAAGAACACAGCAGCACTGACCTTCCACAAGGGACGTCAGGAGCGTCACGTGAGCAGCCTTGCGCCGGCCGGCTGGAAGATTCAGTCCTATCTTGTCCAGCTTCTCCCGCAATGACCGGCCTCCATTTTTGGATTTAGCTCTGAGGAAAAGATAATTGGAGACTCTCGAGAAGCTGCACTGAGAAAATCCTCCATTCTGTAAGTGCTGCTGTCGGAGCCGTAGAGCCGTCAAAAAATCCTCACATTATCCAAGGTATATAATATGATCCAAAGCGCCACAGAGCACTTAAAGAAGGGTTCTCACTAAATGAATCCCCATAATATTAAAAATCCAAATGCTTCCCTAGCACCACTACCTCCCTTTAAAAGCCAAAACAGAACACTCCAAGCTGTACCAGAGCAGATACATTTTCACTTGTAAAACTGCAACACTTCCCCCCAGAAGCTCCCTGGGGGACAGAGCCCCGGAGCCCTCTTCCCACAGCACAGAGGCTACGCTTCACACACAAAACCCAATCCCACCCAAACGATAATTTCTTAGCGCTGTTTTAGCACTTCAGTCTACATTTGGCACTTTCTACAAGAGAAGAAATGCGCTTAAAACTCTCTGCGCCCATTAGAATTCAGCGTTAGGTACAAAAGTTACATAAATGTTAAAAATACCTCCCGGCTCTTGTACACATTCACCTTCAACTACTACCGCGCCTCTGCACCCAGTACCTTCTGAGCACCCCGCCCAGCAGGGAGGCGTTCAAGCACTCAGGCGGCGACAGTCGCCTCTGGACTTCAGCCACGGTCACTTTGTACTTCGAGGTGGAGCTGAGGAGAGACAGTCTTCCAGGGACCGAGCAGAAGACCTCGCTGGGGTTCATCACGGCGCCCACCAGGTCCTTCTGACAGGGGAGGTTCAGGGAGTTCTTGGTCATGGAGACAGGAACTGTGGGGACACCGGGACGGGGTCAACACACGGCACAGAGCTCCCTGCGCTACACCGCGAATCAAAACTGAAAGCAGTTATGGGATGCGTGACTTTTTATTCGTTCCTCAAAAAATAAATCAAATCTGAAATTCACCAGTTAACACCTTGGGAAGCTAATTAGGCAGAGTCAAACCCAGGCTTCTCAGTTCCAGGCTCCTAAGAGAAGCTGTTTAATGAGACCATTTGTTTTCAATACAAATAAATGATTCTTCTTCCCTCTTCCATCAAAGGCACCAACTGAGCCTCCAGGTCACACTCGGCTTTCCCAAAACCCTTCAGTACAAAGGAACACAGTAAAGTTCAAAACACAAACCAACCCATTCCGTAGGAAGGTTACGTGGGATTTTTTTCGTTCATTTTTCAATTGTTCTCCACCCATCCCCACCCCCGTCCATTCAAGCTGTCCAATTTAAAGTTACAGACTTTAACCAGCTTTAATTTAGGTCTACTGCATTTCCCAAGACAGCCAGAGCGGTAAACCTGTCAGGACGGAACTTCATTTCCCCAGCCATTCACGGAAAGGCAGCCAGTCTTCCCGACCTCCCACCTCCCCTGTAAAGCCCAGCCCCCCAACAGTTCTAGAAGCTGTTCAGCCCAACGATTACAGGGCTTTTTCTGCAGGATCCGAATTAAGGAGCCCCTCCCATAGGAGGGTCTGAAGTTAAAAAGGTCCCATCAACTCTTTCAGTTCAGATTGTCACGGAACCTTCAATCACTCAACTAAGGCGTGTCCGTGCGGCTTTTCAAAGTCACAATCGTTGACCTCACTCGGTCAAGGGAAGAAAGGCCTTCTCGGCCGCTCTGCGTCCATTTTCCGAGAACATGATGGCAAAGGGAGAGACGGCTCCTAAGCCCACCCATTTCGTTCAAGTTGGAAGAAAAAGTCTTTTCTTCTTCGGAAAACGAAACGAAAGGAAACCAAACCCTCTCCTCCTGGCGTCCCAGTCAGCTCCCTCCACCAGGCGTGCCAAACCCCAAGTCCCCGGGCCCTGCCGCCAGCGGTGACTTAGCGGACTCGGGAACACGCTCTTATTTACCTTTTCGAATTACAGTCTGATCGTGCAGAAGCAGGTGCTGATCGTCGACGTTCTGGGGGAGAAACGACAGGGTCGCCTTTAGGCGGGGAGGGCGGCGGGGCGCGGGGAGGCGCGGGCGCACGGGTCCCGCCGGCCTCGCTCACCTGCACCTCGTCCATCGGGTGGGCCATGTCGTGAAGCCCCAGGTTGTCCGCCAAGCCCGAGGCCTCCAGGGAGTGCGCGTGGGGCAGCAGCAGGTCCGAGCGGCGGTAGGCGTCCCTGCGGGAGCCCACCGAGCCCGCATCCAGCCCCGAGAGGTGGGGGAGCAGGCCGGCGGGGCGGCCGTGGTGCGAGGGCAGGCCGGCCCCCTCCTGGGCCTGGCGGCCGGGCCAGCTCTGCTGCTGGCTGCCGGTGGGCGCCGGCTGGTGCAGCGGGTTGATGGCGGCGGCGTAGGCTTCGCCCAGGTGCGAGTAGGGGTCGGCCGACTGCGTATACGTCAGCTGCTGGTAGGGCGGCGGGAAGTAGGGCGGCTGGTACTCGCCGACGCCGGCGTGGGACAGCGGCGGCGCGGGGCTGTAGAGGTGCTGCCCGGCCGAGGAGAGGTGGGGGATGCGCGGGGTCCCATTGCTGCTCCCGTCGTGGCGATCCTGGAGAGGAACGGCGCCGACCCGGTTAGTACGAAACCCCGCCGCTGCGAAGGGGCCGGCGTCCGGACGGGACCGCGCGTCCCAGGGGACCCGCCCCGCTGTCGCTACAGGACTGCACTGCTCGGAGGGCACCCGGGACGCTGCGCCCGCCCAAGGCGAGGGCTGCTCAGAGACCTGGGGGGCTAAATCCTCTGCGCCCCGCGGCGACGGTCCGGGTGCGCCGACGCCCGCGGCGCCTGGAGGTGCCAAGCACGAACCCCGGGCCCTGGGGCCGGTCCTGCCAACCGGGGAGGGGCCCCGCGTGCGCGGGGCGCCCTGCCGGGCGCGCTCGCTCTTTAGCCCGCACATGTCGCAGTGGCGCGGCCGGGAGAAGCGGCCGGGAGGAAAAGGCGCGCTGCGCTCCTCCACCCAGAGACCCTCCCTACCACGCCCTTGGGACAAAGACCTCGAGGCAGGTGACGCTCCCAGGCAGTGCCACCCTCCCGACGCCGCCCGAGGCACCGCGGAAGGAACGCGCCGCCGCCGGGGCCGCAAGCCACGCCAGGCCTAGCGGGGCCCCGCAGGCCAGGCCACGGCCCGAGGTCCCACACGTCCGGGCACGAAGACCACGGAAGACCCCGGACGCCGAGCGACCTTGCCTGCGCACTCTCCTCGCCTCCCCCGAATCCCCGAAAGATGCGCCTCCATCCATCCCAGGGGTCACACGGGCGCCAGGCGAACTTGAGAAGCGTGACGCTGTCGCCCCCTAGCGGGAATACCCGCCGCAGCACCAGGGGCGGCCCGGGAGGTCCCGAGGCCGTGCGCCCCGCGCCCGAGCCACCCGGGGCCGCTCTCTCGGGGCCTGGCGCACGCCTCCCGCCGCCCGCGTCTTCTTCCTCTTCCCGCTCGTCGCCTCCCTCCCTCCGACTCTGCGAAACTCCAGCTCAACCTGTCCGACAGGCTGGAGCACTCGCGCGCTCCCGGCCCCATCTGGCCCGGCTCCGCGCGCCCCAGCCCCCACCCCCAGAGCCCCGCCGCGCCGGCTCCCGGCCTTGGAGCGCATAGCGGGGCAGGTGCCGGGCCCGCCTGGAGGACACTACGCGACCGTGTGGCTACCGAGGAGCCGCGCTGGACCCCGGACTCAGACTTTCAGCGGAAAAGCCGCGTCTCGGGCTCCAGAAGGGCCGCCGCTCCGCAGGACCGACCGGGAGCTCCGCCGCAGTCCTCCGGCCCCCGCTCCCGAGTCAGGACTGACACAGGAAGCGTCCCAGAGTAGTGGCTGGGGGGTCCGAGGGACGACCCCGCCCCGCCCCGCGGGCGAGTCCTGCGGTCGGAGAAGGAGCCGGGCCCGGGGCTCCCGGCGGGCGGGGCGGGGCAGGGCGGGGTGGGGCTGAGCGCTGCGCCCCAGCCAGCTCACCTCGCAGTCCTCTTCGTACTTGACATTCTCGGTCAGTTTCCACAACATGGCGTCCGGCGTCCCCCAAAACAGTCTCCAGTTAAATCCAGGCTCCCCCCACCCCCCGAGCGGTAAATCCAAAATCGGGGTCACGGTGGCCGGGCGTGTGCCGCCCCGCCGCGCGCGCGCGGGCCTCGCCGTCTGCTCACTGGACGCGCATGGGCGGCCGGCCCGCGTGGAGCCGCCCCGGGAGCAGAGCGCCGTGGGCCGGGAGCCGCGCCCGCGCCGTGAGTCCCGCCGCTCGCGGGGGACCCGAGCGCCTTATTGAGAAGCACAATTACCATAGCTCCTCCCCTGGGGCCGGCGGAGCGCGCGGGCGGGGCGGCCCAGCCAGTCCCCGGCTCGCTCCGCCCCCACCGGCCCGCGGTCGGGACCCCACGGCCCGAGGCCCGAGACCCGTAGTCCGCGGGGTTCCGGACAGCAGCGGACCGTGCCGCCGAGGTGTCCGTCGTGCCTTCCTCGGCCACATCTGACTTTCACCCGAGCTGGGAACAGCGACGCACGCACCTACGCGCCCTGACTGTGGGGTGTCCACTCGGGGTCCCCGCCCCACCCCGTCCGCCCCCGGAGACCCAGGCTCGGCCTGAGGCCGGGCATCGGGCCTCGTCTGGCCGAATCACCCCTTCCTGCTGCAGTCTCCGTGCCCGCACGGGGAGGAGAGGCTCGGGGGCGTTGGGCGCGGCACCCAGGAGGCGGCCCGCTGTCTCTCGCCCAGAAGTGGGGACAGCAGCGTGGCCGCTGTCGCTCGAAGGTGAACCGCACGCCGCCGGTGGCAGCCGGGAGCAGACTCCCCGGCACGGCCCTTTCTCCCTGCCGTGCCCTGCGCGGCCGAGCGCTGCCCGCAGCCTCCGCTCTCGCTGGAAGAGGTGCGGGCGGACTCCAGCCGGAGCCGGGTGGGAGGGGCCGGGAGCTCGGGACGGGGAGGGGGCTGCGCGCCACCCCTGGAGGGGGAGGTAAGGCACGAAACTTCCCGCAAGTAAACCTTGCCTCCTCGCCCCGAACTTAAAAGCAACGTTCAATGTTAATTTTTTAGAATATAAAGAAACGAACTACTCTGACCCAATTATTAAATGACTTCACATTACAAAATAAGTTGTTAATTGGGGGAGGGGGAGCCGGGGCTGGGTTTAAATATCCCAGGGGAGTTGGGGGAAAGCACAATTTCAATTTGAGTCTGGACCGGTTCAGTCAGTAGAGGACAGTGCCCGGACCGGAATGGACTGGACCCCGGGAGCATTGCTTTCTCCACCTCGCGCCCCTCCTCGGGCTGGGGGAACATTTCTTTATAGACTCAGGTGGGCCTACCATAAAATAAATAAAAATAGGTGTGCTCCAACAGAAACATCCCCCCTTCCTTAGAGCGCAGATCCGAGGTGACTTTCCTACAGATATGCTGAGAAAACTGAAGTCGACACTGCTGCATTTTCCCGACTGAGACCGAGGATGTACCTGGGGGTTCTAGGACTGAGCCCTCGCAGGACATGCGACCCTGGACCCTCGTTTCCCAGTCGCTGGGATGAACTAACCGCACCCCCAGGTCCCGGAGTTAGGGGATGCGGGAAGGACACCTGCTCGACTGGGGGGAGGATTACCCCCACTGCCAACACACGGGCGGCCCGGGCTGGAAAGGTGGGAACCCCAGCTCTCGCGAGAAGGAGGCTGCGGAGCTTCCCTCCTAGCCCCAGACTCCCAGGCTCCCCGACCGGATGGGGGCTCTCCCTCCGCTACCGGCTGGGGTTGTTCTCCAAGACCTGGTCTGGATGCAGCCTGGTCTGTGGCGACCAGCACTTCGCTTCCGAGGCACCACTCACCCGAGCCGCCCCGCAGAGCCGAGACTCCTGGCTCAGTCTAAGGCGGGGCGAGGGCCGCGGTCGGGAGACCAGGACCCGGAGGCTTCAGAACCGCTTGGCACAGGAGGAGCACGCCAACCGCAGCGCAACCGTCTGCGGGAAGGTGGCTGGAAGAATGCTGTTCCTGTCTCAGCGCGCCCTGCCCCAACATGCATACGTTCGGCCGCGGCCGGAACCGGCGCGCCCGGGTCGGACGGTGCGAGCCCTCAGCTGAGTTCGCCACGACGGCTGTGGCACCCACACGGGCCCCCTCCAAGGTCCCCTCTCGCCCACGGAGGACGGGCCCGCGTGGCTGCGCCCTCGGGCACTAGCCGCGGGAAGATACCCGCCCTGACACTCACCGCCACCCCCCCATCCCCGCTCTACGAAGGACGGCTTCCCGCCAAGGGAAAGTAGGGATGCTGGGGTGGAAATTGGGGGCTCCCCTCTGCCGCCCCTAGGGATTCTGTATGTCACACTCCAGCAAGGACCACAGACCTGGGCTTGGAAGAGTGGGTGGGTGGGTGCCTCTGGACTTAGGGCTCCCCGCCCCAGGCGGAGCCTTCTGCCACCCCACCCCCACCCCGACCGGAGTAGCCACCCCCGGGTGGAGCAGGATTGGGGTGGAGGGCCCTGGACTCCTCTTCCAGCCCCAGGGCAAGGGGCGTCTTGGCGGCTGGTGGAGGCCCCCGAGCAGACGCCTGCCACGCGCAGGGCTTCTGTCCGGCCCCTCGGATGTAGCTCTCAAAGGCGGGACAAAGGCAGGGGCTGGGGTTGGGCAGGACGGGGGAGCCAGCCTCGGTAGATGAGGGGAGGGTGTCTGTCCTGGGTTCAGGGCACCGAGGCCCACTGAGGTTTAGAAAGTACCCAGAACTGTCAGATCCCATCAAGGCGCTGCAGGCCCTACAAGCTTGATTCTTGTACCCCGAAAGAATCAATCTTAGTCAAAGGGCTACTCTGGTTTGCAGGGCTCTCTTTATATTCCTGAGCTTTATTTCTGTTTGTGGAGACCACACCTCACGAAGTTGCCCAGATTGGGCTTGGACCTGTGGTCCTCCTGCCTCAGCCTTCTAGAAGCCCGGGATCACCAGTGTGTTCCGCAACCCCCCGACTCGAGTATTTAATAGTGTGCAAAGCCGGTACTGCACGCTCACAGCTGTGCCTCTGGCCTCTGGCCTCTGTCTTCTCCACCTCGCCGCCCACCACCGGCTCACGGGCAGTAGCCGGGCCGCCGACACGCGGCGCCACCAAGCCTCCAGCACTTCCCCACGACAGACTCCTTACACAAACGCGCCCTGAGGCCCGCGGGGACTGCAGGCTCCCAGGCTCCCCAGGAGGCCAGTCCTCTTCTGTCCCGGATCGGCCTCGAGCTCCAAATGGAAACATTCACTCTCAACCCCAAAGCCTCGCCACCGCCCCATTTCCTCACCAGCAAAGGCGAATTTTGAGTTGTCGGACTGCCCCAAAGTCACGAAATTGCTTCGTGGTCCAGGCGCTTTCCTAGTGGCCATCAGGGGCTGTTCGAAGACACACCTGGCTGTGCCCCGCCGCCCCACCGCGCTAGCCAGTAAAGGCCACAGGCGCTTGGCCCGGCAGCGAGGAGACTCAGTAGAGCACTGTCACTTCTCCGCCGACCTCCTGGGACCCGTCTGTGCGCGGCTTGACACAGGCCAGGCCCGAGGACTAGGGCCGGGGCCTCAGTCAACGCAGAGGCACCCAGGGCTGGGGTCCGAGGCCACGGCTCAACTGGTGTTCAGCTAAGCCAACTTATCTTCGTGGCCACAAAGCGAAAGGAGGCCCATGGGGCCAGTCGCTGGGAGGCACAGAGCCGGCTCCCCGCTCCAGGCTGGGTCAGAAGAGGCCGCCGGGCAGCAGCCACCCTGCAGCCAGGCGCCTGGCTGCCCCCCAATCCACTCCTCCCTCCTGACTGCGGTCCCCGCGGCCTCTTCTCCCCGCGCCCCGCCCAGGTCTCTCTCCTCACCCTCAGGAACTGGAAATTCATGTTGCCAGCTCCTCTCCTCTCCTCTGGGACCCGAGTTTTAAGAGTTCCAGTCACCGGGAAAGAGCTCCCCGAGGGCCAGGTCCTGCGCAGTAAGCCCAGGCGGGCAGCGTGTATTTAATTAACGGGGAGGGGGCGGGGAGGGGTGGGAGGACGAGGCACCACCAGAACAGCTGTCGGATTGGAAGACACACCTTAGAGGTCTTCCTTACTCCTCCCCTGCCCTCCTCCCTTCTGGAGCCAGCTCTCTGGATAGGGTCTTCCCGCGGTCTACGTGGTCCTGTCCTTGGGTCTGCGTCCACCGTGCAGCCAGGGCTCCTTCCGGCAGGTTTTTAATGGAGTGTATCTCGCTGGCCAAAGACATTGTTATTTGTTTGTTGTATTTACTCATTTATTGACTTCATCTCTGCTACCAGACCTGTTAACATTCGCGTGAAACCCGAGCCACCCTTTCTAGCTTTCATCCGACTGAATTCCAAGTTCCAGGCCCAGGTAAAATTAAACTAGGGGTAGAGAATCTGAGGGCGAAAAGGACGCTGGTGGGCTGGGGGTCTCCTTCGAGAGCTGGAGTGGTTTGACACCGGGTGATCACCAGCTATTGCCCTAAGGAAAGAGGCAAAGTACACAGGCCTGGGGGGCACCCAAGGGCCGGTCGGTGCAACACCATCTTCCTGAGGAAGACTCAACACGGAAGGAAAGAGGCGCTCGGTGCTGGTCTGCTCCCCGCAGACCTCCCAGGAGTGAGAAAAGGAGACCGGAACACTACTGAGGCGTTTGTGAGTCCTCGCGGACCTCCAGAACCTGCCAGGACAACCCCAGCTGCTGGCTTCACAGGGAGGTTGGGGGCAGAGAGACCCCAAGTTCCCCCAAGGCCTTCGAAGAAAGAACTGTCAAGAGAACCCAGCCTCCAGAGCATCCTTTTCACCCCAGCGCCTTCAAAACTGCGGTGTTTAGGGTTTTTAAATGCACAGAGGGATCTTAAGGACAGAGACAGCCCAAGAAAGAAATGTAAATTTTTACCTTGTGCAAAACAAAAAGTGATTTAAGTACAGCCACAGCCTCACGGAGATGGGTTTAGACAGTTGAGCAAATTGAGCAGGAAATTTAGAACAGCGCACAGGAAATTTAGTCTTGGTCGGAAGTGTAACTGGGCTTTCAAAAATCTGTTTCCTTGTTTTGGTGCTGGAAGATCAAATCTAGGACCCGACTCTACCACGGAGCACGCTCCACACCACGTAAGTAGAATTTTGACTTGAGTGTCATTCTGTTCGAAGAGCGATACTTACCTGCTGTGGGATCCGAACCGGAGCGGGCCTGACGGGAGCAGGCCAGAGGCTCGACCCCGCACCCCGCGGGGAGGAGGGGGGTAAACCTGATTTGCATCTCTTTAGGGCCGCGGGATCCTTTGTCCTTGTTTTCCTTGGGGAAGGGATTGCAATTAATCATTGCGATTATTTTTCAAAGTGAACAAAAATCACTGTTGATTTTCTTTCAAAATTTTATCCAGAAAGGAAATTTCTTAAAAATTGTTATATGTTTCTGTTTTTTTTTATTGTTGTGGTTATGGTTGTGTCTTACTTTTACAATTTAAAAAAGATGCAGTATCCATAGTTAATGCCCAAGTATATTCTTTTCCCTCAGGAAAAGGTTACAATAAAGTGATAGTGGTTAGGTACTGGGAAAGGACTGGGGTTTTGATCACACACACACACACACACACACACACACAAGTCCACCTTGAGGCAAGGTTCAGGCTTCCTTGGGAGCTTTTTTGTGTATATTTCCAGGGGTCCAAGCCCATCAGAATTAGCAAGCTCTCAGGCCCAGCACTCAAGAGGCTTCTTGGGAGGCTGAGGCAGGAAGTTGCCCGGGAGTACTAGGTTGAACTACAAACTGAGACCGTCTAAAACAAACAAACCTAGCAGGGTCGGCAGGCAGGCTTTTGTCTGCTTTCTTATTTTATTTGTTTGTTTGTTTGTTTATCTATTGATGAGACAGAGTTGTGTTGTGCAGCCTAGGGTGCCTTTGAGTTCACTGTTAGCCCAACATGACCTTGAGCTCTGCGATCCTCCTCCCTGAACTGTCCACTTTTCAAAGCCCCCCCCCCCAGCCAGGCTGCAGTACCTTCAGTCTCTTCCCGCGCCCTGCCCTGGCACACACAGGTTGGCTTCCTGCTCTGCTGCCAAACTCTGAGCCCTGACTATCAGAAGCCATTTCAGTGGGGCAGCCAGCCTAAAAACAGCACCAACAAAAGGGGCAAAATGTCACCATGGCAACCTGGGGACCCAGCAGGGGAGCTCTAGCCACCAAAAACCAAGGCCAGTTTGCCCCCAGCGTGGTGGCTCACGCCTGTAATCCTAGCACTCAGGAGGCTGAGGCAGGAGGATTGCTGAGTTCGAGGCTTGCCCTGGCTACATAGTGAGCTCAGAGCCAGCCCGAACTACAAAGTGAGACCTGTCACTCACACACACACACATAAAACAAAGTCAATTTAAATCTGGAAACCAAAAGAAAAAAATATAATCTACTTTAGGTCTACTGTTTTAAATATTGATTTCCAGCCCCTGTTTCATACTGGTTATACCAATAAAAATTTTTAGAGGAGACATATGTGATATATATATGTATGTATGTATGTATATTTGGTTTTTCTCCTCCATCCAACAAAATCTTTGGCCTCTGAAACCAAGAATTGGAAATGTCTTAAACCAACATTTCTTTTTCCTACAGAACTTAGATATCCTCGAGAAGATTTATCAGTTTGATGGACCCTAAGTTATGCTGCGAGGCAAGAGTGCAGTTTCGCCCCGTGGACAGCCCTGGACTGCTGGTCCGCTGGCTGCAATCCCGTCCGGTCTCCTGTTTGTTCGTTTGGAAGCTGTTATCCACCAGAATCCCAGACCTGCCCTGACGCGGGGCTTCCCCGAATGAGGTCGCAAGCCAGGCTCCGGTGTCAGGTGGGCTCCCAGGGGCCCGGTTTTGCGGCCCCACCCAGACCCAGGTCAGGAGCCCCGCAGCGGAGCTGGAGCCAGCAGTCTGCAGTCACACCAGCGCCGCAGGTGCCCAGCACTCACACGCACTGACGCCTGAGGTCCAGTAGCCAAGACGACCCCAGGAGAGCGGGCACTGGCTTCTTCCTGTGTGCGAGTGTGAGACGCGGCGACTGTGCAGTGAGTCAAATTTGGAGTCCCTAAAATGGTGGTGCACACATTTAGGGGATCCTGTTCCTCTCTGTGGCCCAGGTTTCAGACTTCTATGCTGAAGGATGCTGTTCTTTCATCTTATTACAAACCGGCCTTTGAAACAGCCGGTTTACCAGGCTCAAAAACCATGCATGTAGCTGGGCGTGGAGGCTCATGCCTGTAATCCCAGCACTCAGGAGGCAGAGACAGGAGGATTGCTGAGTTCAAGGCTTGCCTGGGCTACATAGAGAGCTCAGGGCCAGCCTGAACTACAAAGCAAGACCCTGTCTCAAAAAAAAAAAAAAAAAAAAAAAAAGCACGTAGACCTTGATTTTATTTTGTGGTATAAATGCCTTTCAGTTGTGGATGCAATATGTTATAAAAAATCCTCTAATTCATATGGACTGGGAAGAAACCAGGAAGCAGGAAGTAGATCTTCTTAAACAGGATAGTTTTAAAAATAGAATTTGAGTACCATTTGTGGTGGGTCATGCCTGTAATCCAGCACCCCAGAGGCTGAGGCAGGAAGACCGACAGGTTGAGGCCACCTATGCTACCTAGTGAGACTCTGTCTGTCTGAGTGAATGAATGATACAAATAGTATGGCTTGCTTTTTTCTGTCTGTGCATGGCTTCTCCGCACACAAAGGATTAAACTGTAAATCTAGTTTTTAAGTTTTGGCCCAGAAAACATGGCTTCAAAGAAGTGAACAACAGAAAACAAAACCTCTCCAACCCCTTCCCATGTGAAATAATCATGTGTCTTGTCTGTACCCTGTGTGAGGATGAGTCAGAAACATCCTGACAACCTGGACGAGACACACACACACACACACACACACACACACACACGCCACAGGAGGAAGGTTCACATCCACTAAAATTAATCAAGACAAAACTCTAATGCAGTGACTTAAAATGTAATTTTAAAAGCGAAAATGAATGTAAGAAACATATTGGAAATAAAATATCAGAATGTTAAATAAAGACAAGCTGTCTACTGTTTTACTGCCCCAGGTCATACAGTGAACACGGGTATCTCCTACTGGCTCAGGTTCCAAACCTTTCTTCACTTCCTCCCAGGTGGGTACATGAAAGTGGCTGGTCTGCGGGTGTAGCCCAATGGTAAGGCGCTTACTTAGCCCCTGTAAGGTCCTGGGTTCCATCCCTAGCCCTGGAAAAAAAGCAAAGAGAGGAAAAAACATTGACAATAGTGAACAAACTGTATGGAGGGTTGTTGTGACGGTCGGCTGGAACTGCGGATAGAACCCAGGACCTCACTAACCCTAGCTTTGTGGGTTTTGTTATTTTTGTTTTTGAGATAGGATCCAGCTGGCCCTAACTTGCTATGTAGCCCAGGTTGGCCACAAACCCAGAATTCTCCTGCCTCAGCCTCTCAAATACTGTGATTATAAGTGTGTATCTAAGTCCGGTATTGCCCAGTATTGTACTCCTGTTTTTTTTTTTTTTAGCTGTAGAACTTTTACTAATGTTTCTACTTGGGAAACTGTTTTAATAAGTGTCTATGGGGCAACATCTCTTTGCCTACGTTTCAAATCTACCTGGCAAGGTTCTACTAGGGACAGCCAGCTCTAAAGACAGGTAGCAGACAGAGCGAGTCATTTTTAATGTAGGCTTTCTACCCAGTGCTGGAAAGTTCACAGGGTCTTTCCCGGAATGATCAGTGCTACGTAACCAGTATTACAAGTACACCCTTTGGCATGTAGTATTGAATGTTACGGCTTCTCCCACTTGTTGGTTCCTCTTGCTCTTTGCTCTGTCTCGGAGCAACTGTTCCCTCTGTCTGAGGCTGAGCCCCCTCAGGCTGGCCACGCCCAGTCAGCATCCTTCCTGCGCCCCTTCTTCAGCCAAGCTCCTCTCCTAGGTCCAGGGGTCTGTTGGGGCCCTTAGCAGATGTGAGAAGCTTCCAGGCCTTCCTTCCTTCCTTCCCCCGGCTTCTTTCCCTCCCTCCCTCCCCCCCTCCCCTCCTCCTCTCCTTCCTTCCTTCCTTCCTTCCTGTCCTCAAGACGATTGCCAGACAGGAGCCCATGCTCTGGAGACTCTGTGAGAGGAAGTGCTTGTTCATCCCCCTCACCCCTTGCGGCCCCACGGTGTGCCCAGCTCTGTGGCAGGTACCCATTTAAGGCAGGACCAAGGCTGAAGCCCCCATTCCTGACGGTCACTTTTGAGGAGGGTGGATATTTAACAAAGGAGAGGTTGCTGGCTTCCCAGCAATAGAAGAATAGATGGCAGGAAGGGAGAAAGCTAAGGAGGGAGGAAGAGAAGGGAAGGGGAAAGAAGGGAGGGAAGGATAAAGGACAGAAATGCCAGAGGGGTGTGGTGGCACATGTTTGTAATTCCAGCACTCTGGGAGGCTGAGGCAGGAAGATCATAAATTCCAGTTTAGCCTGGGAAAATCAGCCACTTAACTAGACCCTGTCTTAAAATGTAAAATAGGGGGCTGGGAGGTAGCTTAGGGCAAAAGCCCTGGGTTCCATCTTCAGTACCAGGAAAAAGACCAAAAAGAAAAAAAAAAAATGCCAGAGGTCAAAGATTAAACCGAGTCCTGTGCTTGCCTGTGGCTGTGAGTCGGCAGCATGGCCTGAGGAGGCTGGAGTGGAAGGCCAGCTCGGAGAGGAGCCGGAAAGGACACTGGGCCCGGACCGAGGCGGGGCGGCCAGACGCTCCTGACAGCCCTCGGACCACAGAGCCCAGCGTGGACGCCTCACAAGTGCTCTGCTCTCCCACCCGATCCCCCCAGGCAGGGGGCTTCCCTGACCAGGTTGCCCGCACCATCAGGTGCCAGGGAGAGCTCGCAGCGTTGCCCCGGAGAAGCCTGGTGTAGACGACACAGGCCGTAACGCCACACCCAGCGCTGCAAGCTCAGGAGAGGCTGGGGAGTGGCGGGCGGCCAGCAGGACTCCCTCAGAGAAGACGCTTCCCGGTGCGGCAGCACAGACCTACAGCTCCAGCACTCACTCTGGAGGCTGAGGCGGGAGAGTCCTTGTAAGACTGAAGCCAGCCAGCGTGAGTTCCAACCATCCTGAACTGCATTTTGAGAACTTGTCTCACAAAACAGAAAAAAAAAAAAAAAAAAAAAAACGAAAGAAAAGTCCCGTTTCCCCACACCTTCATTCCCAGAGAAAAACACACTTTTTAAATTCAAAACCTGTATTACATATGACACAGAAGATAAAACAGATCACATGTAGAATGTATACTATTCTATATAGTGACTATTTAATTGCAGGCGTGGAATCATGTACTTATTCATCTCCTCGAATTTCCTTTTTTTGGTGCTGGGGACTAAGCAATCATTTGCTGTTTTCCACTTAGACCCGGAGAGACCTCTTTCCCGCGAAGGCACCCACCAATTCTTGCTTTCTTCCTCCTCAGTTCCCTTCTTCCTTTCACCCCTCTCGGTCCTCTTCTTCTTGCTTTGTGTTTTCCGATCTTTCTTTTGGCTGGTTGGCTGGTTGGCTGGAGTCTTGTTGCTGACGGTCCGTGTCACGAACGCTGACAGCCCCGAGCGCACCAGGAAGGCTTCGCTCTGCTTTCCTTGACTTCCGGCGCGCGCCCAACGGCCTGCTGGTGCCGGCTGTGCGCGCTCCATGGGTCCAGGCCCTGTGCGTCCTTAGTCCACTCGATCTGTACCTAAACCCCAAGAGGTCAAGGCTACACTGCTGTCCTGCACTTGAGGGAGCACAGGGATGGGAGATTCAGAAGGGGGCCGCGAGACACTCCCGGTACCAAGAATTCCCCCGGATGTAAGCGCACGCGAGCCGTTTCAGGCGCGGTGTCTGCTCAAACAGCCTGTGGCACCAGCCACGAGCACCTTGGGCTGTGCCGCGGCTGCCAGGGGCACCTGCAGCTGCGAAGCACAGACTTACTCGTTCAGGAAGATGCCTAGAAGTGGACTCGCGGGCCGGGGCCTCGAGCCACAGCTGCATGTCTAACGTGGCCCCGCCCGCGCCTTCCCACACCCAGAGCGGTAGAGAGGGGAGGCACCTGAGCTCACGCCGCAGCCAGGCGGCCGGACCAGCTCAGCACTCCTGCCAGCAAGGTGCCCCGCCCAAGAGAAAACGGCACAATCCACCCGCGGCTCTTCATATGTTCACTGCCGTCGATGTTATGGCTTCTAGTCTGTTCATGCTGGCTGCACTGCTAAGATTGGTTGTTTATCTCGTCATTGTTCTGTAGTGCTAGGGATTGAACACAGTATAAAGACTCGATATTTTGAGGCCAGCCTGGACTGCTCAGGGAGACCCTGCCTCCAAACCAAAAGCAATCCAGGATCTTTCTCTCACTAGCGAGGTGCGGATGAGGTCAGGCCTTGGTGTGGGAAAAGCAATAGATCTAACAGCCAGCACCTGAGGCGGAGCTCTGGGATTATTTAATCAGTAGCTCCTGGGGGGGGAGGGTGAGGTGCTCCCTCTGGGGACGTTCGCAAGGTCTGGAGAGATCTCTGCGGTCAGGAGCTGGGAGGTAGCGCTGGCACCCGGCTGGAGGTCGTGGTCCCAGTCCAGTTAGCAGGGAGGCTGCAGTGGGCCCACCGCTGCGGGTGAGGGAAGATCAGCCCACCTCCGTGGGGAGCACTACGAGCCTCACTTCCCCGGTGTCAAAGGTCCACGGGACCTGGGGGAGGCGCGAGTTCCTGATCAGGTGATGTGGGTCAGGGCTGCAGAAGTCGGAACAGACAGAACAGATGTGGGTTAGGTGTGGGGGGGCTACACGTCACAAGGACCCATGGCCAATGGCTGTTCACTGGGCTGTACAGTAAGCTGAGGCACTTAAGCAGATGCACCTTTTTCACTTCAGAGAAAAAAAATAAAGTATTTGATCCCTGGAAAGAAAGTAATTAAACCAGGTCTGGGAATCATTAAGAAATAAATTGGCGGGCCGGAGGGTTAGCTCAGTGGTTCCAGCGCCTGCCTCGAAAGCACAAGGTCCTGAGTTCGACACCCACCAACAATCAACACCGCATACCACAATGCCGGACTTGGTGGCTCATGCCTGTCATCCCAGCACTCGGGAGGCAGAGACAGGAGGATTGCTGAGTTCGCAGCGGCTTGCCTGGGCACCATAGTGAGCTCAGA
>PVIC010018295.1:0-17024 GCA_004025085.1 Thryonomys swinderianus
AGGGGGGAGTGGGTAGGGATATGGGTAAAAATGAGAATTAACTTGTGGCACATACTGGTACAAATTTCCCAATGTTATATGTGATTTTGAGATGTATATAAATTGTACCAATAAAGAATTCAATTAAAAAAAAAAAAGAGTTGCAGCAGATTTGTAGTCAAACATAGTCATCTTTATATTATTGCCAAAAAAAAAACCAACCTTTCCAACCTAGAATTATGTAACCAGTGAAAGTATGTGTATAAAATTGGGGCCAAAAAAAAAGATTTTCCACACAAACAGAAGCTGAAATTATTCATTAACAGCAGACCTACACTAAAGAATTATTAAACGGAAGGGTTTGAGCAGAAGGATATTGATATAGACAGAAGTAGAGATCCATCCTGAGGTTGAAGAGCACCAAAAAGTATCTATGAGGGTAAGCATACACCTCCTGTCATTCAAATCTCTTTAAAACCAAATTGACTATTCAAAATATAATGGCAAAGCACCTGAGACTTGTTGGATATAAAAAATAAAATACATAGCAAGAAAGCATAATAGCCAGAAGGGAGAAGAGGAGACATATACCTGGTACCTAAAACTTTATATGGTAGACACTAAAGTGACTACTAAGATTAAAAAAAAAAGTGCCAAATCTAACAAGACAGTGAGAAAGATAAAATAGGACTAATCCAGATTAGAAAGAAAAATAGGGGAACAGATATCAGAGAGCAGACATAGACTGCAAAGAGCAAGTTCAAGAACATCAATAATCATATTAAAAGTAAATCAGATTAGAAGCAGGCATTGCTACTGTTAAGGACTGAGAGTTTGTGTCCCTATAAAACTCGTGTGCTGAAGTCCTAACCCCCATATGATGTTATAAGGAGCTGAGGTCTTTAGAAGATAATTTTGGTCATGAAGGTCATGAGATAGAACATCTTTGGGAGGCCCTACCAAAGGGAACCCTGAAGAGCACCAGCTCTCTCTACCATGCAGGAGGTGATGGGAAGTCAGAAGCCTGCAACCTGCCAGACAGGTACCACAGAAATCCCACCTTCAATCTTCTAACATCTAGAATTGGGGGAAATAAAACTGGGTTCTATACGAGCTACCTCCCTTGTGGTGTTTAGTTACAGCAGATGAACTTATTCATACAAGGCCCAACAGTATGCTGCCTAGAAGAGACCCACTTTAAATATAAAGACATAAAGGTTAAAGAAACAGAAACAGATGGACTGTGCTAAGAGTAATCCAAAGAAAGCTGGAGCAGCCACCATGCAATACAGCATTACTCAGGATAAAAGAATGAGTTGTGGGTGTGTCCAACAACATGGTTGAGTCTCAAAGTAATGAGATGCTAGACCTTCCAAATCCACTTATATAAACTTTTGGAAGCCATAATGAATGTAATAGAAAGCAGATCTGCTGGCTCTCTGAGGACAAGGGTTGCAAGGAGGAGAAACTGCAGAGGGGGGTGAAGCATAGGAGGGTAATGAGTAAGTCTTCTTGCTCTTGACTGTGATGATGGCTTCTTTCACTGGCTGGTGCATATGTGAACATATTTCAAATTGTACACCTTAAAATGTATAGTTTACTGTGTATGAAATAACTTGAATGAAAGTTAAAGTTATTAAAATATCCATGATCTCTTATTCCTGCAGATTTTAATTTAATGCATCTAGGGGATAATATGGACTCAAATTTCTTCCCCAAGTCAATATACGGAAGCCTTAATCCCCAGTATCACCATAGTTTGGAGATACAGCCTCTACAGACTTCAAGGAGGGTAAGTGGGCTATTAGTGATGGGTCCTGAGATCATGAAACCCATGTCCCTAAGAGAAATAAAAGAGGCATCAGAGATGTGCTTATGTGCAGAAGAGGATGTGAGGACACAGAGAAAAGGACAGAGGCCTCTCCATGTTGCAGCCCAATCAGCACCGTGGCTTGGATTTCTGGAGGAGAATATTTGTTGTTAAAGTCACGGTACTTGTTATGGCAGCTTGAAGACATTCTGCAGGGTGTCCTAGAAGCGGGGCTCTGAACGTTCTCCGGGAAGGTTCCAGGATTCTACCACATGGCATGAGGCTGATGTCGGCTTACATACACATTCTGACCCCATACTGAGACTCCCTTGATTGACCTTCAGATTGCCACTTTCTTCTGTGTCTGTATCTAAACCCACAAATGCAAAATCTTCTTGTACACCAATTGCTCAAACAATTTATCTGGCAGAGCAGAACTTGATCTTCATGCAGTTTAACAAATATGGGTGCACACTCTGCACTGGGTCAGGATACAAATGTGGCAGATTTCAACATCAGTGATGGCACTTGGCCAGATAAAAGGTAGAACTTCCTGCTATCGAAATTTCATAATCTCTCACACAGACACACCTATCTGAATCAAGCATGGTACTTTCTGCAAGCCAGATCTCTTAATGTGGCTGAATTAGTACAAGTTCCCAATGTCCTATTCATTTATATTTTTATGTTCACAAAAATTCAACATGCAATTTATGTAAGAATGATTGAATTATTTGGAAAACATTCAGGTTTCCAAAAATGACTGCAAAGAATTTGAGTTGCAGTATTTAAAGCAGGTTCAGTCTGAGCCTTCCAGCCAAGAGTAATAATTAGAGCATGCACCATAAAACTGGGTTTAATTAAATATGTCTTTGAATAAGAAAGAGTTTTATGAAGTGTAGTGCATATAGAAAGCTTTCAGAATGGCGTGATAACATCCAGAAAATATCCAACATTCTTGAGTTTATAAATGGAACTCATTTTAAGGCAAATCCAACAAAAACATCACTAACTTCCTGCAGTGCAGGCTTCTTTATTTCATTTTTTTTGAATGGCTTCCTAGGAGCTTCTCAAGGGGCTGTGTGGAGTCCAGGGTCCTGTCTGCTCCATTTTGCCTCTGGCACATTGTCCAACTCAGGCTGAGCACACAGTAAAAATCTGCATGACTGATCTTCGAGGAAACACAGAACTTTTTTTACTTAACATGAAGGGTCAGATGGAGAAAAGTCATTGGCTGTCACTTTAATATTTTATGCATAAAAAGCACCATTTGCCACCTAGGTACATTGCTCTGTTACATTGTTTCTGATAAAGATGGTCCTAGATGAATGTTTAATGACAGAACATGGTGTCTCTGCAGATTTAAAATCTGCAAATTAGGCTAGCCGTCTCCATCAGAAACATCTGTCTGCTTCCATATGTGTCTCTCTTAGACAGAGAGAGGTGATCTTTCCCTGGGTCCCTGCAGATGTGCGGTTCCATTTGGTCGCTTCTGGAAGTACTGTTCCGAATCTTAATGGCAGCCAAGTACTTAAGCTCTGTGGAATGTGCCAGCTTGGTTTCTTATGGCTCCAAATTGACACGCTGGGAGCTGATATCTTTGTCGATGAAAGGTAGCGAATGGGAGGCTCTTGTGCCAGGCAGGATGTGCACCCCTGTGCACAGACAGCAGACGGCATCGCCTCCCGGGGACACGGATCTGGGGACCCTGTCCGTGAGCCTTTCCAATGTTGCGGCCCATCGGCAGGTCCATGTTTCCTTAAGGCAAAAACTCAGAGATCAAAGAGAAGTTGGATTGTGAGGCACTGCCCCCCACATCCATACTCAAGCAATAGCAAGTAGATTTCTTTTAAAATTCAAAATTCATCTTCAAATGCACTTCCTATTTGGCAAATCACCTCTGGCTCACTCAGACTGCACACAGTGTAATACAAAAAACATCTATTTGATATGACAATGCCCGTGATGTACTGTCTCCTTCTACGAATAAACAGTGCTTGCGGCAAAGACAAAGCATTGCTTACCCACTAACAGGGACTGGAACTACAGCGATGTTCTAAATGGACAGTACTTACGGTAATTAGTTAAAAACCACTGACAGAAACAAAGACCTTCACTAGCATAACGTCATTCAGACTTCAGCCTTCATTAAGACGGGTGCTACTGATTCGCCGGAAAACGGTTTTTATTGTCTTTCACTTATCTTCCCACGAGGGGAGCACCAGCAGCTGCTTCAGCATCTGGATCCCGCTGCCCTGTCATACCTCCTGTGAGATGCTGTCCTGGGATCTTAGCAGGATCCACACCCGCCACCCTCCCCACTTCTTCTGCATCCAGAAGAGGCCCCCAGTTCTCTCTGGCCTCCTTCTGTCCGCTGTGCAAGCACAGGCCATGGTACTATCAGTGCCTCCTGTCCTATACTTCACTGTACTTCAGACAAAAGGTAAACACCCTTCCGTGGCCCCTGGCCGGAGAGTCTTCAGGGCCACCAGCTCCTCTGGTAAAACCTGACATTCCTGCCCTATTCACCCTTCCCTCCTATAGCCTTTCCCTGAGGCTGGAGCTCTGCAAACTGCTCAGTCCTCACCTCCTCCCACGAGCTCCCTACTCCTGTGCAACTTGGGGGCTGGTGCTTAGGGGCATCTTGGGCGCCTGCTGTCAGCCAGTCTCAAATATCAGGGACGCAGGAGTGGCCTGTCATCGTAAGAACAGCCTATCCCCAGTGCCCAGTGCAGTGTGCTATATAGAGCACCCCTCAGTCCATAATATCAACCAAATTACACAGAACATGTGACAGTTACAGCCCTGGGTCAGGAGAAGCCCCTACCATGCAGATATCCAAGGACAGTCGTCCCTTGGCAACCAAAACCAGGTGGTGTCCAGCTCCTCGATACAGTATGGAGCGGAAACTGCATGTAACCTGCACAATCCTCCCACATACTTTAATTCATCTCTAGGCTGCTGATAAGACAGTGTAAACACTATGTAAATGTCGGCATCCTGTATGGCTTAGGGAGTAATTGCTGGAAAAAAGATCTGCACATTTTCAGTTTGGATGCAGTTCTTTTACTGAATATTTTCCATCGTTGGCTGGTATGTCTGTAGAGGTGGAAGCTGTGGGTACAGGGCTTGCCAGATGACTCAAGACTGGTGGCCCGAGGTGCAGTTTTGCCCCACTGCAGCTCCAGCTCCACTTGCACTGGCATCTTGGGAAGGTGGAAGGGGAGGAAGAGTGGAAATAAAATCCAAGTCCCAGCTGGGATTCAGTCCCCAGGGGGATGGGAGACAGAAGACCAGAGAGCAGTTCAAGTCACCCAAGAGGCTGTCTATTTCAGGTGAAGACCCTGAGCTATTCAGGGAAGTTCCTGCCTGCAGTAGACATGCTCCCTGAGGACCTTGGTCACGGGCAGCTTGGCAGCTGTGGTCTCAAAGCAGCGCAGAGATGAAGCTGTCAGGCAGAGTGTGTTTCCCTGGCCGGGACAATGTGAGGGACAACTTGATCTGGGTCAGACACCCTGAGAGGCCAGCAGCACAACTCCTGACGAGCACCATCTGGGGCCCGCGATAGTCAGGCTCTGGCTTGTCCTTCCTCTGTGGAGTTTGCATCTTTGAATGGACAGACGAGGGCCCCCGGAGCCCCCCATCACTGCTGGCCCCTCTGTGTATGTGTCGGGGACCTGGGCGAGCACTCAGTTCAAGTCCAACCATTAGATTAACTCAGATCAGGTTGGGAAGGGCTTGCTGTGCCCTTAGGGTCAGGGTTAGTTTCTGGAAACCACATATTAAGAAATCACACATATTAAGAAATAAAAAATGTGATTAGGAAAGGTGGGCTTATATTCTCACAATAAATCATCACTTAAACACGATTTCTTCAAGTCAATACAAGTAGTGCAAATAACTCAATAAATAAATGAACAGAAAATATAACAGTCCATAAAAACACATCTGAATGGCAAAACCAAATACAAAATTATTTACCTTGGCCTGTTAGGGCTCCTGTGGGAAAACATCTTAAACCAGGAGGCTCAGAAACACAGAAATCGATCCCTTAGAATTCTGCAGGCTGGGAGTCCAAGACTCAGGGATCAGCAGACTGCAGTTTGGTGAGGGCCTCACCCATAGTGGTGTGTCCTTACGTGATGGAGGAATGAGCCAGCTATCCAGGGCCTACTTTGTTGGTCCTGGGCCCATTTATGACCTACTCGTCTCCCAAGGCCCTCCCTAAGCTCTCACCTTGGGATAAAGATGTGAGTCGGAGAAGACCATTTGGAGCATAATGGACTCACCCTGATCTCCAGCTATTCTTCCCAACTGTATCGTGATGACATCTTTTGCTCATCCTCTGGGCTCTGACCTCCCAAACCCAAGCAGCCTCTTATAACACTGGCTTTGACAAAGAAGCCTCTATTTGGAGGATCTCCTAGAGCATCCTAGGGACAACTCGCCCAACCTGACAGCCAACAACTCAGCAACTTGTCCAGATGGATTCTGAGGGTGCATTTGAGTGTGTGCTCCCGGAAGTCACTGGAGGAGCTTCGTAGCAGCAGACAGCCTGACACTCCAGAGTATCCGTCACTGTGTGGCTCACCTGCTCCCACAACAGCATGTCATACAACTGTTGGGCCCAACGGCACGGCCGGAAAGCACCAGGCAACTGCAAGCAAAGTCAGAGGAGAAGCGAAGAGTGCTGTTAATATTACGTCCCAGAAAGAATGCCATTCACCTTCTAGCATGATTTCTTCCCATTTTTCTATGGATATATGTGCCTTGTACTTATTACCGAACGATGTCTTCTTTGCACAGTACGAAGCTCTGCGGTTCGCTCTCAGAGATGGATTCGTGTCACACACCTCTCCACGTGGTGTTGACATCCTGTGGGGCTTGCCCTGCAATGGAGTCTGGTGAACGCTCCTTGCAGAGTGTTCAAGTTGCACTTGAACTGTGTCCGCCCCGAGAGTGATTTTCCAGCCTGGGGCGCCGGTCACTGTGAGTTCACAGATAAGACGCAGTTGAATTAATTCTGCAAGTGCCCCGTTACTTCTAGAAAAGATTAGAGTTGAATGAAGGGGACTGGAAATAGAATGGCTATGCGGTGAAATCTGGGAGAATGATTTGGGGGCAGAGGAAAAGGGAGAAAGTTAATTGCGTCTGAGAAGTTCTTAGGCTGAGAACAGCTCTGACAATAGGGCCTAAAGCTGTGCTAGGAATTTCCTGGTAGATGGAAAAGCTGCACCCAAAGAGGCGGGAGCTATTGGTGTCATGTGCAAAGAAGCCCTACAGGTCTCCAAGCATTCATCTGACTGTGGTGTGAGTCGGACGTTCCCAGTGTCCAGAACCAGCCAGGACTCTACAAATCCTACACTGCACTGCCTTGTTCTGACCTTGAGACCCATCAAGGACAAACTGTAACATGCCATTGTGTAGGGACAGCCAGGACCTGAACCTCGGGGGCTGCTCCCTGTGGGCGTGGCCTACGGAGGAACAGGGCTTAGGTCAGTAGCTCTAGCCTGAGTCCTGGACCCCGGAGGACTTGAGTGCATGGCTGCAATCCGTCACACTCTCTTAGCTTCTCCACAAATCCAACCTCAACGTCCCTCTCTCAGGGAGTCTTTCCTGGTCCCAGTCCTGCTGCCCACTGTGAAGAACAGAGCAAGTGCCAGCCCTGTACCCCATAGCAGTCAGCCCTGGGCTCCCCAGGGCTGTGCCAGAGCTGCAGGTCCCCAGGTGCCCTCCTCCTCAGAGGATCCCGACACCTGCCCCACAGTGAGGCCTCTGTCCCAGGACATCCTGGAACAGACAGGTGAGTCAGAGGTCAGAATTCCCCAGCATCCTTTCCCATCAGGAGCGAGTTCTGATGGGGTCCACTGCCACCCAGGATGCTATGTCTGCAGCCATCCTGAGGCTGTTCCCCACATAGCCCCAGCTACAGGTTCAGTGAGCTTGTGGAATGGGCTCTTTAGACATGGCAGGGTGCCAAAGTCCCTGTCCGTGGGAGCACCCTGGAAGCCACAGTGGGCATCCTGATGCATCTGGAGCCCTCCTGGATTGCCACCAGGGGCCACACAAAGGAAAGGAGACAGACACTTGTCTGCTCATTGGCTGTGGCAGAAAACCCTCCTTCCATGGCCAGCAGTTCGACACAAGTTAAGAAGAAGGGACCAGAGACACCTCCCACCCAGCCCCAGTGCAGTTTCTTTTTCGGCCTTGTTTCTTGCTCTCCTACCGGTGTGAGTCCTGGGGTCTGCTCTGAGGAGTTCAGAACCTATAACCCACATTTACAGCTCAGCTCTTAAGTGGTTCCTGTCTATAAAATTAAAGACTGGCAATAGATTAATAAGTACTTCAAAGTGTCTTAAACTCTTAACCACTGGTTAAATTAGCCAGAAAAAAACCTAACAGTGTCTAACGGTGGCTCAGCCAGGTTTTGTGCAGACCGATAGAGCTGAAGACCACCGTTTATGGAGGGGAAAGCAGACAGGCAGAAAGATGAGGCCTATTCTGGTTGGGACACGGGGGTGCAGGCTGGCTCCCCTGTCCCAAGTCCCTGCTATCTGGAGCCTGGCCCTGCTGTGTCCAGGAGCCAGGTGCCCTTCCTGGAGCACCTCAAGGGGGCCACCTGACATCCCAGGCCAGCGACCTTGCCCTAGTACACTCTGCACCTTATACCCACGGCCAGAGCCGATGTGACTCGGGCCACCTGCAGCCTGCAGACACCATGGCATGTCCTCCATGTCCCATACCCATCACGCCCTACAGCACTTGTCCACCCTTGGAAATCACATCCTTGAGGATCTGTCCCTGTCACTATTGTACCTATAGGATATGCTCTGTCCTGTCACCTCTGAAACTGCACAGTCTGCTCTTTACTCCCTGTTGGGACTTTGTCCCCACCCCTCACAGCCTGGTCCGTCCTTACTCAGGCCTTATTTCTCTGCTCAGCCACACTGGCCTCTTTTTTGGACCCCAAAAACATCAAGCAGTTCCCATCCCAGGACCTTTGGACCTGCCATTTGTTTCTGCCTGCAGTATCCTTCCCAGATATCCACCTGCTCACTTCCTTCAGATTTCCCAGCTGTGCTTGCTGAAATGCCATGGGTCAAACTCACGTGTCTTCTCTCTTTATTGCTCCTGGACTGGAAGCGTCCTGTGTGGCTCTCACCTTTGTCTCTCATCGCCAGAACGTGGCTGCTCTTGTCTCCTTGGTGATGACTCTTCTCCCCTCCCCACAGCGTCGGGCACCAGCAAATGAAGTTAGACATTGTTACAAATGGGCACCTACAGTCCCAGGACCTGGGGCTGAAGTTCTGATTCTTCTACCTCTGAGCTGGGGGTGCCCTGGGAAAGGGTGGCCATGCTCCGAGCAAGCATACCCACCTGTGGGTCCTGTGTGGGGCTGCCATCTGCACCAGGCAATCTTCTTGAGGGCACTGTGCCCCAGGAGGATGCATGCTTTGGATTGCCTCTTAGAACCCTTCACATCCTGGATTTGGAGAATGCGTCTTTGCCTTTCCTGACTCCCACCTCCTTTGTGCACCTGCAGATGTGGCCCAGGTGACAGTTGCTGGGCTCGTGACTGCCCTTTTGTGTCAGAGGCACAACCACCCAATGCACAGTGAAGGTTGAAGCTCACACTGAGATGCGGGCACATGCCAGGTACTGAACAAGGTGCTTCTCTTGCGGGTTCATTGAACTTGGTGCCAGAGAGACTAACATTAGCCACGTGTGGATCTGCCCCACGGCCCTGCTGTCAGCACCAGTGCTCACCCAGGTGGCCGGGAGTGCAGCTGCACAGCCCACGCTCAATGCCTCAGAAGATTATTTTACTTAAGTCTAACAATGATCCCTTCCTCTCTTTCCTGGAGAAGGGTGCTGGGTGGAGAGCTGTGTCCTGAAGAGGGCATCTGAGAGGGTACTCACACCCAGGCTGGCTCTGTGCCCTGGGCCTGGACTGCTTCACTGCTCCTAAGAGGTGGGCAGGAAGTTCAGGTCTGATGATACCCAGTTCTGTCCACATCCCCCAAACTGCTCTGGCTGACTGGGGAGCCAAAAGGAGCGAAGGTCCCAGATGTCCCAGGCCTTCCAAGCCAGCGGTGCACCTGACCTCCTCTCCTAGGCGAGTTTCTTGGCACAGCTCTGGGGAGCTGGCTCTTCCCTTCTTCCCGGGCTGCTTGGTTTTATGCATTCTGAGATGGTGGTGTGGTCCCTGACCTCGGACCCAAGGCTCTGTTCTGCTTGAGCAACACAGCACCTGGACAGATGAACAGTGTCAGAGGCCGGCATTCTAACCACATGGAAATGAGCCATGGGCAGAGGGATGGAAGGCTGGGTCTCTCGTTGGAAGATTTCTCTTGAGGGAGACCAGTTTGTCATTTATGGGTCTGCTGAATTATATTGTTTCCTATTAAGATAAGTCTAAATGAATCTTTAATGACAGAACACTGTATCTGGACAGATTTAGAAGCTGCAAATTAAACTGGCCATCTCCATCTGGATTGCTGGTTTCTTTCCAGAGCTATGTATTACCCACAGAGCCAGCAGGCCACGTAGGGTCCCTGCAGATGTGTGGGCACAGCTGGAGGAAGGATGCCCTGGTGTGCTTATCACATCACAGGAGCTCCTGGGCCCCCTAGAGACTGCTCAGACTTGAGTCAAGTTGTCCCCTGAGGGGTCTGGACACTGGCTGTGTTCTGACTGATGCCCTTGGGCCCAGTGGCCTCTCCATTCCCCTGCTCTGCGAAACACTGTGCAATTGGGACTGGATGAAACCCTCCCAGACATTCCAAGACCATGGAAAAGACCCACCTCCTGGAATGGCTGCCAGCCATGCCCATCTCCCAGGGCCTTGAGGGCTGTCTCTGGGGTGCAGGGTCACCCTCCCACATGGTATAGGCACTTGGGAGCCCTGGATCAAACCTCCGCCCAGAGGCCCATTTCTGTCCTTTCGGCTAGGCTCCCTGTGACACAGTGCCCTGACTTTGTGGAGCACTGAGGCTGACTGAGTGCGTGGAGTCTCTGTGGCTTCTGTCTGCAAGATCAGGGGCAGGAGTGCTTCCCTACACCTGCTCAACAGGTGTCTATGATTGAGGACCCAGCCTCCGGCCCCATGAGTGCAGGGGCAGCAGAGTCACATCTGCTGCCTGCGAATGACCGGACTCTCTTTGCTCTCTCTCTCCTGGGCATGTTGATTGAAATTTGTAAAACAAATATCAAAACCTCAAACTCAAGATAGAAGAAGGATGTATTCTGCAGCTGCAGGGGCTGCAGGTGTGGGTCTTGGCACAACTTGTGGCCAGCTGCACCTCCATGGGTGAGCCAGCCAACTGCTGCTCCCCATTCCCAAAAGCCAAGGGGGAGGCTGCAGGCTCTGCCTCCCTTCAGGGAGCCCCAGCCCCTGGGGGAGCCACAGTCTCTCCTGAGGCCTCCAGAGCACTACAGATGTGGGAACTGGTCTATGATACCCTCAGCGGGCTCTTCTTTTTCGGCTCCCTGTGCTGGGCCATGGCTTGGCGGGTATCATAGTGTAAGGCTGGATTTGGATGATGCAGACAGGACGTGTGGCCCAGGTGTGGCTAGAGGGAATGCCCAGTGCTCTCTGCAGCAGATGCCCTGGTCTGGGAGTGGAATGGAGCTGTGGGGAGGATTTTCTGGCCCTCGCCTTGTCCTCAAGGTGCCTGGAGGGAAAGCCATGCTGAACAGGCTCCCTAAGCGGCTGCCGATGCACAGGGTGCCTCTGACTCCTCCTGGCCATGGAGGTGTGGAGGAGTCAGGCCTACACTTCCAGGTTCTCGTGATCTGCTGGATGGTGGAGAGGACCACAAGAAAGACTATGAGGCCTAGCAAATCATAAGAGGAAATGAAGGGACCTGGTGCTCCCCACTTCTGGTGACTCCTACTCGGGAAGCCGGTGTTGACATCCAGGTGACAACAGAGGACTTTGTCACCTGGCAAATCAGTCTGATATTTGATTATATTTTGGAAATCATGATTTTTTTTAAACACCAGCTTTGAATGAGCCTGCAGGGCACTCTGGTCTTCTGGTTCTGGTCACATGGAGCCCTGGCTCAGCTTGGGCACAGCTAGCATCAGGCCACAGTTGCTCTGTGGTGGCCTGGGTGGCTCTGCCAGATGCCTTTACCAGCACAGGGTGATGGTATTGTCTCTGCCCATTTCCTGTGCAGGGGATGAAAAGAGCGGTGAGGATAAAGTGAACCTGGAAAAGGAATTTCTACTTAGAAACATCTTGCTCTATCTTTCCACCTCTTGGGTTTCTCCTGGGATCAGTAGAGAAGGACATGCATGCATGGACACACTCCCATGCACACACTCACTCACACATGCAGATGTGCACATGGCAGGGAAAAAAGTAGGAGTCATATTTTGGCTCGTTCTTTAACCCGTGCTCAAAAAAAATCACATGATCCCAGGAAGAGAAGGAGCACATTGTGAGCCCGGGAACCATGGAGGGGAAGAAAGTAACCCTGCCTCTGACTGTGGTGGGGTGTGGGTCAGACAGGAAGCGAACCTGACGGGCGACCAGTCGAATGTGCCTCGTGCTAGGACTTGCTCTGCGTTCAGACTGTGTGCCGGACTGTCTGTGTTCAGACTCTGTGC
The DNA here is from genome assembly GCA_004025085.1 of Thryonomys swinderianus. Lineage (NCBI taxonomy): Eukaryota > Metazoa > Chordata > Mammalia > Rodentia > Thryonomyidae > Thryonomys > Thryonomys swinderianus. The sequence goes on from PVIC010018295.1 coordinate 12,404, forward strand.
CAGAAGATGCACTTTTAAGGTGAACTCTGAAGCCCACTTGAGAAGTATTAGTTGGTACGATGAGCTCAGAGACGTGGAGGGACCCAGGAAGAACCTGGCACACACCTGCCGGTGTCCCCAGCCACACCTTCGATCTAGTTATGACTCTGCATACCTTTCTACCTCGCAGTGACACACAGAGTGACAGGCACTGAGGGCAGAGGGATGCCGCCTTCCCATGCAGTGGCTCTGAAAGCACATTAATACAAAGGGATGTTTCAGTGTCATAAGGCATGGTGGGACCCTGGAGGCTGCTTCATTCCATCTGGCCACTCTCCCCGGCTTCCTCGGCGATGGCAGTTATAAGAATTATACTGACAACCGCCATTTTCCTGACACTGTATGTCTGGGACGGTCCGGGCCTGGGTGTAGGATTCCTGTGTGAGGACAGCAGCCCCACCTGCCCTGGCAGGTGGTGCCAGGAAGGCTCTGCCTCTGTCTTCTTCGTGGTTCTGTAGGGGTTGTTAGGAGAGAACAGGCTGCGCACGGTGACAAAATGCTAATGGATCCATCCCTGTGGTGCTCACTGGCATGTTTGGGCATGCATGTCCCTATGACCATGTGTGCCCCTCCCCTGAGTCCTGTCTTGAGACTCCAATCCCAGTGGGTGGCATTAGCAGGTGGAGCCTTGGGAAGTGGTCAGTGTCGTGGTCACTAGGCAAGAGTCAGCTGGCCAGGAAGAGGACTCATAAGGAAAGGAGCATGAATGCACCAGCCTGGCCTTGAGCTTCCCAGCCTTCAGGAGAGAAAGAAGCCATTTCCCATCACCCCAGGTGTGGTGCAGGCTGGACAGCCAGTGCTCTGAATGTCTGTACTCTTCCCCCAGCAGCTACTGTGTGGCCACAGACAGAACCCAGTGATGGAGCCACACAAAGCCATCGGGTGCCACAAGAATTCTGTACCCCCATGAGCTTGTCCTCTCACATACACACAGCTTCCTGCCCTGGACAGTTAATCAGTGCCAGCCCACTCCGGTTTACAGGCAGAGTAGTTTCCCTGGCAGGATCTTGGCCAAGATATAGTGTTTATTCTGCTCAAAGAGCCGCTGTCCCCCTGGGGGCCGGAGCAGGCTGCCTCCCAGGCTCTGTGTGCTCTCCTAAGCTAGAGCCTCCAGGCCCTGGGCTCCCTCCTCTCTTCCTCCTCCTCCTCTTCTCGCCTGGCTCTTTCTTTCCTGCATCACTCACATAATGTGAAATAGAAACGAATATGCAAAAGGCACTTTCTGTTTTAATCAGGTTTGGGGGAAAATGTGTCTAACATGCCACTTTGCCCATGGATAAAATGTTTGACATTTAGCAGGCTGCTGTGAATCCTGTCTCACGTCTCCATTTGCAAATGCCACTCCACAGCCTCCATCGCCAGGTCTAAAAACCATTTGTCCCATCAAATGTGCTCATTTCTGAAGATATTAAGCAGAATCCTGGTTCATTTAGAGTGGCAGATAATTGAGCCAGAGTACAAATCACCCTCTGGATGTCCCCACCTGCAGGGACTGGGACAGAGGAGGAAGTGGACTGAGGCTGAGACTCAGCCTCCTTCCCCACCTGGAGTGTCCTGGGCTCAGGGTGCTTGAGCACCTTGGCTGTGGCCCAGGAACTGGGGACAGCTGGAACCTGCCCCCAGGTAGTGGGAAAGGCCTGAGTGCCCAATGCTTGATCTGCACCTGTACCTGATCCATTCACCAGGCCACTGTCCCTCCCTCCTGCCCACTCTGGGGATCTTGCTCCTCCCACCTTACACAAAGGAGGCCGGTGCAGATGCAGGCAAAGGCAGCTGAGTGTGGATGGGTGGCACAGGACACATAGAGCTTTCTGGATGTGACCGGCACACAGCAGGCCTGGCGTCACTCTCCAGGCGCAGAGCCATGGCCAGGGGACGGCGCCTCTCCCCAGGGTGCACCCTGGACTGAGATCCCACCACAGTCTGAGGAGGAGGGACCCAAGGGACTGAGTGGCGGGGTCCAGCCTCCTTCCAGAGGCTGGAGTCCTTCTGCTCCTTCTGCATGGGAGGCCACAGCACTCCTGCCCAGAGGGAACTTGGAGCAGAGCGCAGCTCTTCCAGACCTGTTGGCCCCTTGGCTCTGAAATTACCAGACCCCTGAACTGTGGGAAAGAAATTTGTATTACTTATAAGTCAGCCACCTCAGGCTTTGTTACTGTGCACCAGCAGGCTGAGATGACTGGATGTGATTAACATGGCCCTGTCCACACTCCCAGGACTCAGGGGTAAAGGCAAACTCTCCTTGCCCAGGGGGCAGCTGTGAGGATGTCCTGACTTGAGCTGGGCAGTCAGAGTCAGCCAGGAAATCTTGGACTCAGACGTGGCTTCTGGTAATGTAGTCCAGGGTCACTTTGGGTGCAGTACCTTTTGGTTTAAGAAGGTGCCCAGCACTAGGAGGCCGGAATACCTATCTGTTAGGGGCCAGGGTTAAAGGACTCAGTCCTACAGGTAGGTAACAGGAGCCATAGCAGGTTATGAATAGGGGCTGTTTCAAAGTGGTGCTCAAAGGGAACAGACTGCTCTGGCAATGCTGGGTACAAGGCAGTAGGAGGCAGGCAAGGTTCCTGGTCCCTGAGCCCTTGAACAGCAGGGCTGGGGTGGAGGGAGACCCACAGAAGGTGTATGATATGGGTGGGCAGGCTGAGGCAGGAGGGCTGTGTGAGGACCTGGGTTGCCTGTGGATATGGGGAGCCGCAGCTTGAGTGGCCTGCGAGTGAGCAGCTGCTTGCAGAAGGCTGGGGCTGCGTGGAGCTTGTGCTGCCAGGGAACGACCTTGAGGCTTTGTCCCTCAGCTGCAGGGCGTGCTGCAGCCCACCAACCAGCAAATAAGCTTCCTGCTCCCTGCGCATCAGGTGCTGATCCAACGCAGAGGGGCTGCAGGCGCTGCACACCTGCGCATCCCCCGACTCCTGCGAGCTGGGATTTCTGAGCTCCAAATTTAGATCTGTGCTCAGATTCTTTTGGGATGGATTTGGCCATATGGAAATGTCCATTGTAGGTATCCGTTTTGCTCTGGGAGAAGACCATGTATGTGAGTGCGTGCTAGGGCACGTGTCAGGTGGTGGCAGGTATATATAGGATGCTGTGGGGATGTGTGTATGTGGAGAAACAGTTGCTTCAACAGTGAGGGCCAGGATGCGGGAAACCATCCGCCCCAGCTGCCTCTCCACGCGCCTCCCAGCACCCTTGAGCCCATTCCAACTGATTGCGCTCTCTCCAGCCCAGCTCACCAGATGAAATAAGTAGAGAACAGACTCTTCTGCTTAATGAGAATTTAAATTTCCAACTCTGAGAGGCTTGAGCCTACAGACGTGGCGTGCTGCACATCTCTAAGAGCTCAGCTGGAAGAGGAGCGGCCAGGTCCTGGATCTGACTGCAGCCCTTCCTGACACCCCTGGGGACCAAGGAGAGCACAGCCCCCGGGAGCTCAGTATCCAGATGGTGCAGTGGACCAGCGAGGTCCCCAAGCACTTCGCAAGTGTTTTCTGCATGCAAGGAGACACACACTCGGGTGAGATGTCCATGTTCATCAATTCACTGGACAGTGTGAACTCGGGGTTCACATTCATGCTCAAGGTCTATTTCATCGCATTAACCCCCCTGCTGCCATCTGCAACATGAGTCTCTTGTGGGTTCAGGGTATGCGTGGGGTGCACCCATCACCTACTGCAGGCAGCCAGGACCCCAACAGGACCGCATCACCCCTTAATCAAGATCACACGCCAGAGGGCGGTGTTTAGCAACTGCCAAGTGACTCTTGGGAAGTGTTTCTAAGCAATTTCAAAGCACTTATCTGCATTTTTTTTTCCCCAACTAGTGTTGTTTGATGTTTTATTAGTTCAAACCACCAGAAACCCTTTGGAGGAGGAGGCTTTTACATCTCGGATGCTGGAGAGGTCTTCCATTCATGTAACTTGGATGCCCAGGGCACTCAGAGAGAGACGGGAGCTGCGCCCTGGGAGTGGCAGAGCCCAGCTGGAGGGAGAGGAGTGCTGGGCCCCGAGGTGTCGCCCTTGGGGAGGGCAGTGCCTCTGAGGCCACATTGAAGGGAGCCTCTGCTCATTGTGCGGGGTTTCTGCCCAACCTGGAGCTGCTCCCGGTTCCTCAGCTGTGGGGTGCCGCTTCCCTCAGTCCCTCCCACGACACAGAAAAGTGAAGCTGCTGGGCTCTGCAGCATTCGGTCTGCTCCTGATGGAAGCCAGTGTGATAAAACCTCAGCTTTTACAGATACCCATGGTCTCCTGCCCCACTGTGAGCTGTAACAGAGACTCACGCCACAGAGGTGACCTGGAGCCTCCTGCTTTGCCAACATGTCACGCTGTCACGCTGCCCTTGGTCACTGGATACATCCATGCTGCACAGGAAGGACAGGCCCAGGCAGGAATCAGCCGCAGGCTACATGGTGGTGACCCTTCCCCGCAACCTCCCCGATGCTGCAGCCTCTAACTGAGTATGGCAAGGTGGTGCTCATGAGCCCAGGAGGGTGCTGAAGGGAGTCTCAGAAGTGCTGAGCAGCAGATCTGGCTGAATTTTACATGAAAGGCAGGGGGGAGAAGAAGAAGAACTTATATTTTCAAGTACA
>PVIC010018295.1:17124-31860 GCA_004025085.1 Thryonomys swinderianus
TGCTTTTTATGAATGAGGTGTCCAGAAATCAGAACTTGACTTGCAGGACACAATCCAGTAACAATGGCAGACCATGCAGACCAACCCCTGTACAATGGGTGCTATTATGCCCCTTTCTAGGCAGCAGGGGCAGCACATCTGTGCTGGGTCCTCATCAGGGGACAGAAAAAGCTCTTAAAATACAGAGTCTGGGTGTACAGAGAAACCATGAAATTCAGCTGAAAGTCTTTCATGGCAACTTTCTGCTTGGCTAACTTGAGGAACCCTAACATGGCAGCTTTAGGGTGAAACTGTCACTGATACACACATCCTGTGCTGATCTGTGGAAAGTGCTTAAGATGACTTCCTCTTGCCTCCTGACCTACTGAACAAGTAGGATGCAGGTATTCATAATAAACTCTGGGCAGGGGATTTAGCTCAATGGTGCTGTGCCTGCCCGCCTTACAAGCACAAAGTCCTGAGTTGGATCCCTGGTACCAAGGAGGAAAATGAGCAAAGTAAATGTTTATTTTGAAATAAGTTTAGACTTACAGAAAGGCTGTGGAATACTAAAGAGCATCCTCATAGACCTGCCACCCAGCTGGTGTAGTTAATTTCTCATATGATCACAGAGAGATAACTAAAAGGGAGAAATTAACAGAGGTCATACACTAGGGCAACCAATCAAACTCAGGCTTTATCTGAGTTGCCCTAATTTGCTGCTGATGACTTTTGCCAGTCCTTCTGCACTGCAGAAGGAACAAGTCAGGTTGGCCCAAGGAATGGCATGCATGTGGTTCCATGACTTCGCTGTATTAGAGTTTGGACACTGCCTGAACACTTTCCATTAGCTACTGTAATCTCAGAACTCCAAGTGGGAATTTCATTGTAACACTTGAGGAAGAAAATTTGTAGAGATCTCAGACTCCCTGAAATTTGCAAGAAGAGATTTCTCCCTTGGAGTCATTTTTTCTGCTTAGTCTTTGACACATCTGTTATTTTCCAAAGCAAATAACCTTGAACCTCCTGTCCTGGTTTCTTGATGGTGAAACATGACAGTGGGCTCTTTATAATCTATCAGTAAGTGGTAGTTCCCCCACATAAATACAGCCTTCGCTCCACAGTGGCCAAATCTCACTTTGTCAGAGGAGCACTTACGTCCTTTTGCAAGAGAGACACTGGGGAGAGTAATAACAGCAGAGCTGACAGCAATGTTCTTTGACTTATTTTAAAGAATAAAAAGAAAATATAGAAAGATATGCATTTTTCTTAGAGAAAATGAATTATTCTTTGAAAGTTAGTCAATCTCTTAGGGGCACAGTGTGGAAAATTAGATTTTAATGGCTTTGAAATTGAGGTTCCATGGGTCAATAGTAGTGGCTACTTGAAGTAAAATGACAAATCTATTAGAAGAAAATCAAACACTTTGTTACTCATCAGAAAGGCAGTCAGAGGACAGCAAGGATTATTTTGAAACTCTTCTTTCAACTAGAAGCCATCAGAAGAGTCCTGTTTCTGCTTTGATGTTATGAAATCTTTTGGGAGAGGGTCAATCTTGGATTTGTTAGATTCTCCCTAAGTCAAGGAAGGTTTCTTGTGTCTGACTCTCAGTGCAAAATGTGGTTGAAGGTAGTTTGATAAGACGGGCATTTCATACTTGTTTAATCCTAAGGCTGCATGGGGCATGCTTTGTACTCTGAGTGAGTTTCCCCCTCAGTGCTTGTCTGTGCTCATGTGGCTGAGAACCTGAAGTCACTGCACACAGATTTCATACTTGTGGTATTTATGTGGTTGGTGAAGCTGTCCTATATAAAGCCACATCTTATTTTTTAAATACATCTCAGAAGTTAGCATATGAATGCTTTGGATCAGGCATTCCCTGACCCTTTTAGCACTGTTTACTCTGTGTCCCCCAACTGCCAAATGCTGGTCTGGGGCTGAGGTGGGCAGACTTGGGAGACCCTGAGTCTTGGGCCTGCTGGTCTAGCAAGTGGGACTGACACAAATAAAAATGTTCACAGTGACCTTCACAGGTCTAGACAGGATGCAGAGTGGACGGGGAATGTGACAGGAACACCCAATCGGCTGACGGTGGCCAAGGTGAGGAAGTGCTTTCACAAACTCAGCCTGAAAAGGCTTTCAGACACCGCCACCTTCGCAAAAGAGAATGTGCGAGATCCTGACACAGCCCAAGAGGAGAAAGGCATCACCCTACTTCCTTTGTGAGCAAACCAGAGAGTGCAGAGGTGTCCTGGCTGGTGCCAGGCTGCCCCGTCGACTGAGGGCAAACTCAGCAGTGCCAATCACCTGAGTCCTTTTTGAGGTCAGGCCTGGGTGCCACAAGAGCTTTCTCCTTCTTAGTCTGCTGCAGGAGGAAGAGGATACAGCAAATTCCCTGGAGTCCAAACAAGGTGGCAACTTGAGGGGGCTAATTTCTCAAAGAGGGGACTAATTTCTGGGCAGGGAGCACAGTCTGATAGTCTTTTGGTCTGCCCAACCTTTGTGCTCATGCCAACCTGTTGCCGAGGATGCTGAGGATCAGGGTTCTGATGACAGCTAGCCTTCTGCGCAGAGGCGAGCTGCTCAATTCAGCCATGAGGCCGAGATCGGGCACAATGAGGAGAAGGCTCCACTCGGTCTCCTACCCACTCCAGCACCGGCGCCTGCAGGAGTGCCCCAGGCCCATGTCTGCTGAACAAAGGCGTAAATGAAAGAATGACTCTGTGCTTGGTGGAATTAATGGGAAAATGTGAAGTATTGGGTGTTGTTAAAATCCTGGCTAAGTGCCAGAATGCTAATATATGTAGGGAGGATGTGGAAGCTTTCTGAGTCTTAGGACAGAGACCACAGCCTTCAGACAGGGCCAGAGCACTTCTCCAGCTGCCTGCGTGGGGCCTGCACCCCCAGACCATGAGGCCAGGAGCCTGGACACCATGGGGACAACAGTACCACCTACCTTTCCTCCCCTACTCCCTCCCTCACACACATGCGCACATAACACACACGCACACCCCCACATACACTCAGCACACATGAACATGCATGCACATAACGCACACATGTACACACACATAGGCATCACAGCACCTCTGTTAATCCGAGGGTCTGGAAGCCGGGCAGCTGCTCTGACATCTGTGATGGACATATGGGGTACCCCAGGGCTCTGCTCCCTTTCCGCTGGCTTCTTGGTGTCTCCAGGCTCTGTGGCTGAGCTGGTGTGGGCCTCACACAGGGGACACTGGCCCGGGGACTCTCCACAGTGACACGCGGGGCCTCTGTATCCTTCCAGCCCTACATCTCCCCATGATGCCTGAGCCCCTGTCCCAGCATCCTTGCAGACACTGACTGCACCATCATCTCCTCTCAGGCCTGAGGTGGGACCCTCCCTCCACTGGCTGTGTCTGGGGCTTCTGTCCCCTCCTCACTGCTGCTGACAGCACTCACACCCAGACCCAAGTCCCCCTGATAGTGCGGTCCTGCCCCAGGACCTGCGCCGCATGTCCTTACTGGGTTCAGCCAGGCTGTGCTGTCTTCCCATGGCACATCTTTCACTCCTTGCTGCCTGTGTGAGGGGCCTGTGGGGGAGAGTGCTTGTGACGTGGAGGATGGGAAAGAGACAAGAAAGGGAGGAGCGAGGGGGGGAGGGAGAGAAACACTGCAGCCACGCCCTCTGTGACACCTCTTCGACCATACCCTGCCTCCGACAGCAGGTCAGCAAGTCTCCATGATTTAATCATTTCCCAAAAGATCCACCTAGGGCACATTGGAATCTTGGAGGACATCTAGATACAACCCGTAACGGAGGCCCTTCTTCATTTCTACTTTTAAATCCATGCAGTGCCCAGCCCCGGGTCTTCCAATCTAAGGTGGCTCTTCCTTACCCTGTTCTTCTGAAGGCAGCAGCCCTGCTTGCCTGTGCTTTAGAGTCACCTAGCTGTGGGAGTCTGGAGATGATACCCAGCATCCTGCTCCCAACCAGTTGGATGGGGAGCCCCAGTGGCGTGAGGTGGGGACACAGGGTACCCAGGAGGCTAAGCCTGAACCCTGGGCTGGTTCTCCGTGCAGCACAAAGCCAGGAGCATGCAGAGATGGTCTCATATACATGTGGGAAAACAGAATGGAGAAGCAGTGTGAATGTCTTGTGCCCAGTTGGGTACAGAGCAAGAAGGCAGGGAGAGGAGAAGCCAGGAAGATGTCTACACGCAGCCTGCAGGGACAGCAGAGGCATGGAGGGGCCTCTCAGATGCTACCTGGATGGACAGTGGGGCGAGACCCATGGTCCCTATGGCCCCAGCCCCGCCCTGGTCACCAGTGTGTCATGAGCCCACAGGCCCGGAGTCTGCTCAGTGCTGTGTGAGCTCTGCAGGCCATCGCAGGGCATGGGGACGAGCCCCAGCCTGCTGCTCTCACTTCGGCGGTCTCGCCACCAAACACAGTGAGCGGGCAGAGGCTGCACATGTCCAGAGCTCTTCCATTTCTTTAACCTCTGCCAGCTTTTTGTTAAACAGAAATGGGCTGTATCCTCCTACTGAGGACATTTGAAAGTAAATTTTAAAATGGGCTGACATTGAGGTCATGGAAACCTTGAATTAACTTGCTTGGTTCCAGGTGTTTCCTTTTGTTGGGAAACTGCCATTTGGGAGATTCCTACACAAATTGCCTTTTTAAACTGCAGGGAGCATCCTCACTCACCCCGCCCCAAGAAGATCTAATGATGGGTTAATTCCTCTCCCTGTGCTCCCTTATCCCCCTGCCCCTGTGGTCTGCAGGTCATGGCCACAGTTAGGGACTCAGATGAGGCACTATGGCTTTGTTTCCGTGTTTCAGTTCTGGGAATTTTCACTGAGTTACATCTTTAGTCCTTACCTTGAGACAGAGTGGCAGACTAACTAGTAGTCAAATTGGAACCGAGTCAGCGTGGCTGGGCATGGAAGACCCACCGGAGGACTTTTGCTGACTGCATAAAAAGAGAGATGGAGGGGAAGTTTGTGGGCTGCTGGTTTTCTAGGAGAAGCTTGTGACAGTTGGTTCTCCTGTGCAAACTTGGCTGTTCTCATCGGAGGAAGAGGGTCCTTGCTGTCGCTGAGAATTGCTGCTGTTCTGTCAGGGAGCTCTGATCTTCACCAGGAGCATCTCTTCCTGACTCCGTTGTGCATCTCTCATTCCAGTGGCACAAATCCTCCACCCAGCCAGGGCAGGTTTTCTGGCTTCAACCACTGGGTGTGGTCCTTCTGGGTGCAGATCCTCAATATGGACAAACATGAGACATTTCTGTGGGCTCCCGGCCTCCGGCTGGACCTGGGGAGGACATTGCCTTGGACTCTAGGCCTTTGGCTGGACTGTGCAGGGACATTGCTGTGGAACTCAGGCCCTCTGCTGGATTCTTTACATCTCTAGAGTTCCTCTAACCTCTCACATGCCTCTGAGTTTGACGTTTTGGGTGACTATTATAATAATACTGTAAATTATGTATCCTGTATTAAATCTATCCCCTTGCAAATCCTGCTCACAACACAGTCTCACTCAGTTGTATCTTTAGTACTTGATCCTCCTGCCTCAGCTTCCTAGAGTACCAGGATTACAGTCTCACACCACCACACCTAATGCTATGGGTTGAATTCACCACCTGGGTCTTGCCTGTCAGACACTGTGTCCCCAAAATCTCTGTGGATGGCATTCAGAGGTAGGACTTGTTTGTATTGCTCAGACTCTCCTTGGTAGGTTAGCCCACGAATGGAGTGAGGGGGCTGCAGCAGGACAGTCTGGAATAAAAGGGGCGCCCTCCGGCATGTCCCCTGTGTGATGGGGTGCAGCAAGCAGGTAGCACCAGGTGCCCTGCTAGTGCCAGAGCTGTGCCCTGGACCTCAGCCTCCAGAACAGGGGGTCAAAGAAATCTGTTCTTTCTCATCATTGTATCCCAGAATTTTGTTACAGCAGCAAAACACAGACTAAGGTCCCAGAGACATTTGTCACAAGTTTCCACACTTCTTGAAGTGGGTTTCTATTAGAGCCACTCTGTTCCCTCTTGGGTGCCTCCACACCCTCTGCTTTCCTCTGCCTGAGACTAAACCTGCTTTTAAATCTGAAATTCCCCTCAACGTCAGGTCGGTGCTAAGCAACAAAGCCCAAGAGTTCACTTAACTAACAGATGCTTGTTCCCTACACCGAAGTCATTAATCCAGGGCCTGACTCGGATCCCAGCAAAGCTGCTGATGGTGAATGAATTACCCCGATGGGCAGCTCTGTGGCTCCCCTGGGGGGTGGGAGCCGCTTGGGAGAGCCATTGCCAGGGGACGACTGTCCTCTGATGTCCCTCTGCCTCTTTCTTTCTCTAATTAAAACACTGCTAATGCCAATTAAAACACCAGGAAGAACCATTATTGCTTTTCTGTTTACCCACAGACCCAGGATAATGCAGAGAAATGAAGTGGAAACCATGTGCTCGCTTGGCAGTTCATCCACTGGAACGTGGGATCTGTGCTTTGCTGAGGGCTGCGGCACCCAGGAGGAGTGGCACAGTCCTGGGGTGCTGCACTGACTCAAGCCAAGGAGTCTCCAGGCGGCAGGTCCAGTGGGGGCTGCTGAGGTTGCTGAACTGAGGGTGCCAGAGGTGGCAGTACAGCTGCCCCCACCACAGGCCCAAGCAAGGAGGCTGCAAAGGGCCTGGAGACTGTGGGGGTCTCAGCATGGCCCCATCTCTTCTCTGGGCTCTCCCCAGACTGGAGTAGAATGATCATCTGAATTTGTATCACTCAAGGGAACAGTCCCAACTGCCCAGGTACCTGAGGACTCACAGGTGAAGTGAGCACTTCCTCCTCCCCTGGGGGACTCTGCACTTGACTACAGTGGGGGAGAAGCCATATGGCATAGCAGGACCGGAAGTCAGACTGGGAGGAAAAGATTGGGCTTCCCACCCTGGACACTCCAACCTTGGTTGCCTCATCTGATAAAGAAGGAAATATCAGCACCTCCACCATAGAGCTATTACAAGGGTTAACTTGGGTAACAGGGGATAGCCTTCTGCTCAGCACCTGGCACAGACAAGAACGCTCGGATCTCAGGCAGCACCACAATTTGTGTGTGGCCAGGTGTCTCCTGGGAATCAGGGCCACAGAACATGGGCATAGTCCCCTGGGCCTGGCAACCCTAGGTACCCTCCTGAGTCACTAGGTTGCACAACCATCCACAGGCGAAGGGCCCATGTCCTGATGATGTGCTTGGAGGCAGGAAGGGTCAGGTCAACCAGACCTCTGTCCCAGCTACTGCCCTGAAGCTAGAAACTTCCACAGGGCACTGATGAGCACTGACAGGGATGGGGTGCCAGTGCCCACACCATGCCTGGGCCCCTCAGTTCACATGAGGAGTTCCTGCCTCCCCCCTTGTAATGGCATCTAGAGCTGAGCCATGGGAGATATTTAGGTTCAGATGAGTTCATGAATATGATGCCCCTGATAGGATCTGAGTCTTTATGAAGAAGAAAAGTTCAGCTCTCTCTTCCTGTCCTACATGGCTTCCAGCTAGTGGCAGCCCTTTGAAAGCTAGGAAGAAAACCCTTACCAAGCACTGACTGGCCAGAGCTGTGTGTCCAGGCCCAGGTACAGCTCACTGTACACATCACTGACACCTGGGGCCTCCACTACACACCCAAGCTATGTGGAGGCTAGTGCTAGGCAGAGAGTGGGGCAGAGATGCAGGGCACATGTGCAAATCCCATTTTGGGGGAACGTGATTGAAAATATGCTCTTTCTCTAGAAGCAGATGCAATAAGCACTCTCCTCTCACTGCAAACTAATCATGGGCTGTGTGAATAAGTGTGCAATATATGGGCCCAGAGGACCTGACAAGATAAGAGTGCAGGGCTGCCAGAAATGCATGGCCCCCACCAACCGAGCATTTCCTGAACCCAGGAGTCACTCCCAACTTGTAAGCATTGGAGGTGCTGAGATAGTGTTAGTTGTTGTGCAGGAAGCCCAGGGGAGGCCAGTCTTTGTACATCCCCATGACCTTGAGCCTGTCACTCTCCTGACTTGGGAACTATGTCCTGGGTAAGTAGGTTCCCTTTGAGATTGATCGAAATACTAGGCTCACTGGGGTGTATAAAAGGAATGGAGTTTCTGATGAGGACATGCAAATATTGATTGGCAAATTGATGAGAATTCCATGATTTGACACAGAGAAACTCTTCTTTATAAGGAACAATACACCCTTGTAATAATAGAAACCTGGCTAGAGTCCAGCCCCACAAAGATAGGTCACCTACTATCCTGTCGCCTGGGTAACTGCCTAGACCATGATGTAGGAAAGATGGAAAGAATCTCAATCCTTGGGAAACAGTGCTGTGATGGATTAGTGATGTCTGTCACAGGCAAGGGACTGGAAGACTAAGTACAGGTGAGGAGGAATTGTGCGGGCTCTGGAGTCTGGGCTGGATTTCTGTAATGAACAACCATCCTTGGATACTTAACCTATCTGGAGATGATACTCTGACTACCTGGAAAGAGGTCACTGTAATTTCAGATTGATGGAGTCTAAGAGGCTGCTGCTCATCTTCCAGAGAGCTCAGCCTGCCAATGCAGCCCATGGTGCTTTGGCAAGGTCAGTGGGGATGTTCTCGCTCTGCAGCAACAAGAGGGAGTCTGGGTGTCAGAAGGGTTATTTGGCCCAAGACAAAGCAAGACAAAACCTCCTGTGTATACTGTGCCTTCCAGGTGTTCACTCACGTTTCATCTCCTCATGGCAGGAAGTGCTTCCACTGGGAAGATTAAACTTCTGCTTAGACAACTGGGATGGATCAACAGCTTCTGATCTGTACTGATTTTATGCCATGGTGATTATCAAGTATTGGAGGGTTAAATACTTACAGGGCTGTGCAGGGGGCTGCTAGAGGCTGAATCAGCTCCAGTGACAGCTGACAACGGGTTTGCAGAGTGTAGATACCAAGAAGCCTACAAGGGGAGGTGCCGCCAGCCAGGAAGCAGTAGCTGAGTATGGAAAGGACACTCAGAGGAGCCAGCAGTGTGGCTCCTGCTGGACAGATGCAGTTGGCCAGTGAACCATTGTCTTGGCAGCCTGCAGTGGACACCCATTGGGAAAGGACGGAGCTATGCAGGGTGGGGCCTCCCTTTCCCCAGGCACCACGGTCATCCTTGGTGATGCTGCATGGCCAGCACTTTTCATACTGTTTTTAGATAGAAAAACTAGACTTGCCTGCCCAAGTTCAAGGTCATACGGGTGGTGGGGCTCAGACCTGTAGAATCCCAGGCCCACACTGCTCCCTGCTGTCTCTGTGACCCCAAGGACATGGAGAAAACCACCCCATGGCATTGGGTCCAAGTCCCGGGGACTCTCCAGGCTGAACCCATCTTACCCTGGGAGGGAGGGGGGACCAGCACCTGCAGCCCGAGCCTTACCTTGTCCAGAGAGCCCAGTTCAGCTCACCGATCCTGGAAGACTTGAGCTGTTCCAAGTTGGTGCCCACACCAGGCGCCCTGTCATCCACACACAAGCACAGGGAAGTCACACAGCAGAGACAGGAGGGGTTGTTGAAGTCCTGGTGACACCTTCACCTGTGCCCTGAAATGCCAGTTGGCACCTGGCACCTCCTTGGGGAACTCGAGCCATGCCCAGCCAGGGGCCTAGTACTGACCCACAACTGTGGCCTTCGAGCCACCCATCTCCTCTAGTCACCTAGGGTACTAGGAAATTTATGTTTTATTTAAATCAAGCCAGTTTTTCTAACTAAACAAACTTATTTTGTTTTAAGAAAACCCTTCTAATCTTAAATATTATTAAGTAAAATAAATGAACTATAAAAATAACCACAACATGAAAAGAAAAATGCCTCTGAGCTCTGGTGTCCCTTGCTGAAGTTTTGGGGCACCACTGCCTGGGGTCTCCATTTGCAGAAGGGTGAACAGGACAGGAGGGCACCCCTGAGGGCAGCCTGAGACTTGGGAAACAGAGGAGGAGGCCACTTCCCCAGGAGTCTCTGTGTGCTCCCCAAATTGTCCACATATTGTCCCCCAAACATACTTGTCAGGGTCCCAGAAAACTGTAGTTATGGTGGCTGCACTGAGAGATGGGGAGAATGCAGGAGACTGGACTCTATCGCAATCTGGCCATTGGAAGTCCTGCCACGAAGTGCACCATGGTCCCTCCTGTGCCGTTCAAGCTCACCTGGTGTGTCCCCCTGTCTCCAGCCTGTGTCTCAGGGGCTGGCCCAGGAGGGTCTCTGCATGAGGAAAGGTGCTCTTGAAGGCCTTAGAGTCTCAGGCTCTGAAGCTACCTGGCTGGTCATGTTAGTGTGATGTTCATGTCAGAAGAAGAGGGCTGTGGTTGTGTAGCATAGGCAGAATTCCTTGTTCTAGGATGACCCAGCCCAGGACAGGGTTCTGGACCAGCACAGGGCTCCCACCACCCCTGTGCACTGGCTCCATGCCTCCTGCTGGTGTCAGCCTAGTCTGTGCTCTGGTTCCGGTGCCCAAGAAACACAAAGGGATCCTGTGTGACCTCTCAGCATCATTAATTTTGTTGTGTTGCTAATTAAAGTGGGTTGTTTGAACTTGGCTGCGTTGGCTGTCTTACCCTAATTAAACAGAGCCACACAATCCGGCCTAATCTGCTAGCTGAAGATGTCGCTGTCATCTATTCTACTCTCCCCTGCTTGGGATACACCATTTGGCTCTTGGTCATTCACAGTCCTGTCCCCAGAGCGCCATGTGTCTCCTTGTTGCTATGGTCTCCTCACACACGCTGAGGCCATCACCCAGCCACTGTCACTTGCTGGCCCCAAGAAAAGGAAAAGGAGGAGCATTGCCCGTCACTGTGCTCTCTGACCACTTCTCATTTTCTAAGAGCTGACCATTGACAACAATTACCGCAGACCTCTGAGGCCATTTCTGGTGCTGCAAGCTTCCTTGAAAGATCTTGTCATCCAGCCTGGGTCCTTTCTCTCTACGCAGATGGAAATCATGAGTTGGCAAAGCGCAGCTCTGCTAGTGTCCTGACATCTGCAGATGACACCAGGCCAAGCTGGATGCCAGCAGCTGGCACAGCCAGTGGCTGTCACCATCCAGTGCTGAACCATGCTGGACACCATAGATCAACCCTAGCAGGTTCTGGCCTCTGTTGGCTGCTGGTCTCTGGAGCTCTTCAGTGTCAGCAGTTCTAAGTGTTTACTGCTTTCTTTAGAAAAAGCTACTCAGGACGAATCACACAACCTGAGAAATAAATCACAAGCAGGTTTCCAGGACCCCAAAGCAAGTGCTCACTCCAGCAGGGCCAGCTCTGCAGCTCGGGGTATGCAGGGGGAGCCCCAGACTAAAACTGCCTGGGGAGGAAGCACTGCTTACCCTGCACCTGCAGACCAAGTCCACCAGGGACAGGGCTGAGAGCTGCTGTGAATGCTGGGTATGGAAATAAGGGGCCAATCCTTCCCTTCCTGATCGTGGCCACTCCAGCCACTCCCTTCTTCAGAAAGACTATAGCAGCATCTGAAGTAGAGGTGGTGGGCGGGGCCCACGCTCCCTGTGTGGCCCACTCATGTTGGGGTGGATGAGGAGAAAGGCAATTACTATCCAGGGAGTCCCCGAAGCAAGCTGCTCTGGTCCCTGGGGGGACAAAGGGGTGAGGGAGGCAATGACAGGTGCCGCCAAGGCACACTGCATCCGGCAGTGGCACCAGAAAAATGAGTCAGGTGCTTCTCATGGGTCCCTAGAAAGTGAGTGCCATCATGACTGACCCTTTATCAGTGAGGAAACAGACGAGGGCTGTGGACCCGCAGTTGGTGCTCGAGGCCAGGCATCACCGACTCCGTCCTGGCTCCACGTGGTCAGGGTCTTCCAGAGAGAACCCCGTCGTCATCGCCTCACCTGTTCACTGCTTCAGCTCTCTGGAGTACAGAGTTGGGTGGGACCTGCTCTCCAGAGCCCACAGTCTACGGGGAGAGAAGGGCTGAGACCGTTACGCACTGGGGAGGGGTGCTTCAAAGCATGGTGGGAGGAGGAGGCAAAAACAGCCAGGCTGAGCCGGGTCCCCAGAACTGTGCATGTGTGTGGGCAGTTGGCCTCTTGACACATGTCCAGCATAGCTCCTGCATCTCCCACTGCCCAGAAGTCTCCATCTGTTTGCCAGGGAAGATGGATCAATGCTGTTGTACATTGAATTATGTCAACCATCCACATTTCATTAATTTATGGAAATGTCAGATTGCTTTAAGTATTATCCTGAACTTCTGTCCTCCAATAAATGGCTTAATTTCCTTCCAAGGATAAAGCACTCCAGTATTTTCGGCTGACCAATTCGGCTCAGGGCGCTCTAATGCTTTCTGCTCCTCAGAGGACACATACTTCACCAGGATGACTCTGGGGTAATGACACCCAGGGCCCATTTCTAATGACTGTCGCAGTTCTGGTGAAATGCATTCCATATATTAAGGCTGATGCTTCTGGCGAGCTGGGTGCACCCTCTGGGGGCCAAATGACCTTATCTCCAGAGCTTTCCTTGGCTGTGACTTTGGAAGAAACATCTTCCAGGGCAAAGCCAAGGCAGACAGTGCCCTGAAGGTGGGGCCTAGGGTCCTGGGGATAATGTACAGGGAGTATCAACCTAAGCACCTGTCCACAGGTACAGCCATTGGTTATAAAGACTCAAACAAACTTACCAGGAATGCAGCAGGTCTCTGTTTACCTGGGGCCTAAGGAAGCTCCACAAGGGCTCCGGGTCCTACATTTCTATCCACAATCTGGCATTCATCTAAAAGAAATCCCCTCCCAAGATGAGCAGGTGCCGGCCCCATCAGACCTGGATCCAACCCTGTGGGGATAATGCTGGGTGGCAACAGAGGATCTTTGCTAGTGTTGAGACTGGAAGAGTGAAGAATGGCTCGGCCAGAGCATCCAGGGCACACTGTCCCCAGGGCTCCAAGCTTCCCAGGTCTGAGGCGGGCAGCTCCCTTCCTGCATTGATCCCATGCTACACCATCGCTAAGGCCAGTTGGTGGCTCTCTGCCGATCTCTGTGACAGCTGCCTGGAAGGCACTGGCCTCCCTGTGCACAAGCCTTGCCTCAAGCCAAGGGAATCAAATGCCTGGTGGGGGTAGTTTCAACGGGCAGCTCTCCAGTTAGAGGTAGAAACATCCACTGAAGGTTGAGAACTGCAGGTGGCCGGAGTTCTCAGTATTGGCAGCTAGGGCTGAGCTGGCTGGGTGGGCTGGAGAGAACCATGGTGGAGGGAGGGCGATGGGATGATGGGTCGGGGAGTCTCCCCGAGCTGGGGGAGGTCGGGTCAGTCCTGAAGGGAGAAAGGCACTGGAATGGCAAAGGGAACCTCTTTCTCCTCATGACCGGAAGCTGTGCAAACTAATACCACAAACAAGATAAAGGTTAATTGGATAAAACTCAGGGTTTTGCAGAAAACCAAAGGATTCTTCAGTGCCTGTCGAGACAGCTCTCCGGGCAACAGAGGCCTGGAGCATGAGCTCAGATGAGGAAAGATGCAGCCTGGAGATGCTGCCTGGGGTGGGGTGGGGGGAGGCCGGGATGGCAGAGCAGGCTCTGCCAAGTTATAACTAATGGGCACATGCAGGGGCGATGCTATTCCACCTGGTCATGGGTACCCAGTCCAGGTCCTTGGTCTCCATCCTCAAAGGGGAGGCCCCGGAGGAGGGGTCTGGGGCTCTCGGCCATGTGAACCCTCCCAGCCTGCCAACTATGTCTGGATGTTTAGTCTCCCAGGGAACTCAGAGTAAATGTCACCTTTGTCAGGTTTCTTGACACTGTATATTTTGGGGAATCCACGTCTGATGATGGCCCCTGATTCCGAGCCTAGGTGAGACAGCAGGTGAGGAAGTGGTAGGGCTCCCCTTGAGAGACAAAGCGCCCGCATGGTGCTACCTCCCCCCTTCCGGCTCTTTATTGTGACACCTTATCTTTTTCCTAAGACAGTGAGGAGAACGGGAAAAGTCAGAAGCATTTTCTGAGTGAGAACATCTCAAGGACAGGCAGAGTGCTCTTTGTATCCCAGGTGCCGGGCACGTGGGGAGCCTGGAGTCCCCCCAGATTAGCAGGTGCATCAATCACCTGCGGAACCGGAGGGAAGAAACGGTGCGAGAAATCTTGATCAAATCCACTACTGGAATTGTTCCCGCCCTCCTCCTCCTCCCCCATCCTCAAGAAAACATAGAAACTTTAAGAGTCATATCCCCTGAAGAGTAATAAATAAATCAGTGATGATGAGAAAATAATGGGCAAGAATCATTCACCATCTTCTGATGAATCTCTCCCTTGATAAAGAGCCCGGGGGGTGCCATTGTCAAAGAGAATTAAGAACGCGCTTGTTGCTAGTGGATGATTTTAGCCATTCACAGGAAGACGTGGCTCCCACACTCGGGCAATGGGTGCCCATGTCCTCTCCAGCCATTTTTCCCGATCCTTATCCGGTCTTGATAAAGATGCGCTGAGGGTAACTGATGTTATGGGGCCGATGATAGGAAATGATTTTCCCTGCACTGGTAAATGAGTATGGCCTCGAAGAAAAATACTCTGGGTTATGTTTACTTGGGGAAATAAATCTCTTCCTAGGTACATCTTTCTTCTCTGCCCTGTCAAAGACAACTCTCTTTCTCTTCTTGCTTTCCTTAAGTTGCCTCCTAAACTCCATGTCTAGAAGTCAGTGAGCTGTGCATACTCAGCACTTAGCTTAACCCACTGTACTCTAAAGATTCCCACCACTCTGGAGTCTGTCTGGACAGAGACCTCC